>NW_026505845.1:0-28825 GCF_026875155.1 Cherax quadricarinatus
TAAGTGGATCTGTCTTGCCATACCTTTCTCATTATTTACATGAAAGGTATCCTTTAGTTTATTCTCGATTCAATTTGCGGACTTTAACTTCATAATGTCTTTTGACTTTTCTATTCGTTTTTAGATTTCTTTTTTTTTTGAATATACAGATTTCTAAGTGCCCTTCTGCCGTTTTAGTTCTCTCTGTAATGTCTCTCTTTTTTGACCTACCAGATATTGTTAATCTGTTTGTTTTTCCATATAACGTAATTGTTTTTTATCTATATCCTATCCTGGACCTTCGGAACCTTTGAGTGGGTCTCTGGTGCTTTTTCTTTTCAAGCTTTTTGAATTTCAACGGATTTCATTTCAACACTGAACCGATACGGTAAACCATGACAAAATTTTGTAAATTATTGCCATGTGCAAGTTCCACAGTGTTCCACTACAAACATCCACAACATCCACAGTGTTCCACTACAAACATCCACAACATCCACAGTTTCCACTACACAATCCACAGTGTTTTCGCACTACAAACAACACAACATTCCACAGTGTTGCCACTACAAACACCACCACATCCACAGTGTAACTCTAGAAACATCCATAACATCCACAGTTTTTCCACACAAACATTCACAACATCGACGGTGTTCTGCTATAAACATCCACAACATCCAGAGTGTTACGCTAGGAACATCCACAACATCCACAGTGTTCCACTACAAACATTCACAACATCGACGGTGTTCTGCTATAAACATCCACAACATTCACAGTGTTCCGCTGGAAGTATCCACAACATTCACAGTGCTACTCTAGAAACGTCCACAGCACTAAGTGTTACGCTAGAAACATCCACAACCTCCACAGTATTACGCTAGAAACATCCACAACATTCACAGTGTTACGCTAGAAACATCCACAACATTCACAGTGTTCCGCTGGAAGTATCCACAACATTC
The DNA here is from genome assembly GCF_026875155.1 of Cherax quadricarinatus. NCBI lineage: Eukaryota > Metazoa > Arthropoda > Malacostraca > Decapoda > Parastacidae > Cherax > Cherax quadricarinatus. The sequence continues at coordinate 948 of NW_026505845.1, forward strand.
ACAGTGTTACGTTAGAAACATCCACAACATTCACAGTGTTACACTAGAAACATCCAAAACATCCACAGTGTTACGCATGGAACAGCCACTTACATTCACAGTGTTACGCTTAGAAACCTCCCACAACATCACAGTGTTACGCTAGAACATCCACAACATTCACAGTGATAAAGTTAGAAACATCCACAGTACTCACAGCGTTACGTTAGAAACATCCACAACATTCACAGTGCTACGCTAGAAACGTCCTCAGCACTAACAGTGTTACGCTAGAAACATCCACAACCTCCACAGTATTACGCTAGAAACATCCACAAACATTCATAGGACATTGTTACGCTAGAAACATGCCACAACATTCCAGTGTTCCGCATGTAGTACCACAACATTCACAGTGTTACGGTTTTAGAACACCCACAACATCCACAGTGTTACGCTAGAAACATCCACCACGATTCACAGTGTTACGCTAGAAACATCACAAATTCACAGAGTTACACTAGAAACCATCTCACAACATTCAACAGTGTTTACGCTAGTAACATCCACAACATTCACAGTGTTAACGCTAGAAACAATCCATAACATTCACAGTGTCCGCTGGAAGCATCCACAACATTCCACAGTGTTACGCTAGAACATCTACAACATTCACAGTGTTACGCTAGAAACATCCACACCATCCACAGTGTTAACGCTTGAAACATCCACAACATTCACAGTGTACGCTAGAAACAACCACAACATTCACAGTGTCCGCTGAAAAGTATCTCAGAACATTCACATGGCTACGCTAGAAACGTTCTCAGCACTCACAGTGTTACGTTAGAAACACCCACAACACCACATGTCACGCTAGAACACCACAACATTCACAGTGTTAGGCTAGAAACATCCCAAGCATTCACAGTGCTCCGCTGGATTGCATCCACAACTTTCACAGTGTACCTAGAAACATCCCACAAACATTCACATTGTTTACGCAAAAACATCCACAACCTCAACAGTGTTACGCTAGAAAAACATCCACAACATTCCACATGTTCAGCCTGGAAGTTATCCACAACGTCACAGTGTTACGCTAGGGAACATCCAGATCATTCACAGTAGTTACGCAAGAAACATCCACAACCTCCACAGTGTTAGGGCTAGAAACAATCCCACAACATTCACAGTGTTTCCGCTGGAAGTAATCCACACATACACAGTGTAACGCTTAGAAAATCCACAGCACTCACAGTGTTACGCTAGAAACATCCACAGCACTTACAGGTTTTTACGACGCTGAACATCCACAACAATTCACAGTGTTATACGCTAGAAAACATCCAAACATTCCACAGAGTTCCGCTGGATGTATTCAGAACATCACAGTCTACGCTAGAAACATCCACAGCACTCACAGTGTTACGGCAGAAAACATCCACAACCTCCACAGTGTTTCGCTAGAAACATCCAACAACATTCACAGTGTTCCCGCTGGAAGTAATCCACACATTCACAGAGTTACGCTGAAACATCCACAGCACTCACAGTGTTACGCTAGAAACATCCACAACATTCACAGTGTTCACGCGGGAACGTATCGCCCACACATTCAAAGTGTTACGCTAGAAACTACGATCCACAGCACTCACAGTGTTACGCTAGAAACATCCACAACATTCACAGTGTACGCTTGAAACATCCACAGCACTCACAGTGTTACAGTACTAAGAAACATCCACAAACATTCACAGTGTTACGCTAGAAACATCCACACACTCACAGTGTTACGCTAGAAACATCCACACATTCACATGTTTTACGCTAGAAAATCACACACCCACTTAGTGGTTACTCTATAAACATCCACAAACCTCCACAGTTTTACGCTAGAAACATCCCCAACCTCCACAAGTTTACGCTAGAAACATCCACAACCTCCACATTGTTACCTAGAAACATCCCCAGCAACTCACAGTGTTTACGCTAGTAACAGCACACAACATTCCCACTTTGTTACGCTAGAAACATCCACAACAAGCCAAGTCATTTGGCGGCCAGCTTTGTAGTTCAACAAATTCACATTCAGTTTGGAGTCCACAATGCAGCAACAAATACATTTAGATGTTGCCGCACTCATATTGTTTTTTCTTATTCTGTCTATAGTATTATCCTTAAATAATTGCCCCCTTCTCCCCCTACCTCTATTTCCCTATCTCCCAAAACTGTGTGTGTGAGTACTGCTAATTGCGGTTTGCTTGGGATCGTGTCATAGCGTCCTGACTGAATGTGTGCGTGTGTGTTTGTGTGTGTGTGTGTGTGTGAGTGTGGGTGTGTTGTGTGTGTGTGTGTGTGTTTGTGTGTGTGTTGTGTGTGTGTGTGTTTGCTTGTGTATTGTGTGTGTGTGTGTGTGTGTGTGTGTGTGTGTGTGTGTGTGGTGTGTGTGTTGTGTATGAAGTTGTGTGTGTGTTTGCGTGTGTGTGGTGTGCGCGTGCGTGCGCGCGCATTTTATGGCTCTGCGGGTGCGTACAATACACAAAAGACAAGTAAAAAAAGAAATAATATTTATAACATATCTTTCTCGTAGTTGACAATTAAGATTAAGAATTTTGAAGTCATTTATCAATACAACATTCAGACAAACCCTTTTTTCTTGCTACGAAACTGAAATAATTATATAAAAAAAATATATATATATATATATATATAGTAGTATATATATATATATATATATATAATATATGATATATATATAGTATATAAAAAATATATATATATATGCAATAAGATCACAGGTAAAACAGGTGATTTAAATAGTGAGGTAGTCACGAAAGCGCTTGGAATTTCTCTATTCTTTCAGATGGTTTTATGACATATATATATATATATAGATATATATATATATAGATATATAATATATAATATATATATATATATATATATATATATATATATATATATATAAATATATATATATATATATATTAATAAAGATATATATTGCGACGTAAGTAAGAGTAAAATTTTCGTTTACTAACCGAATCCGGGAGTCTTGGTGTAAGTCATGCTGTCTGGTGTGTAATTTCTAGACACAAATTTCTCTGTGTCTCCTGTAATTCTCCACCAGGAGAAGTCTCGAAACCGAAGTTAGAAAAGACATAATTGCTCCCAATCCACAAGGTCGTCTGGTGGACCTCCGGAAAGTGGGGAGAGGCAAGACATCCAGTAGATAGACGGGATGAAATTCCTGTAAACAAAGATCTTGGAAGGAACCTGATGTAAGGAAGATAAGGTGAGGACTACTGAAAGAGACGAGGAAAAAACCTTTTGTGAAGTAAAGTGATAGTCACACTACAGGGTGTACAGTGCAGGCAAATGTAAGATTGACAAAGGGTCACAGAGTTTTAAAAACAGATGTCACTGCAGGTGTTTAGAGACTAAGGTAGCTTCCTTGATATGTGAAATGTATCCAAAACTTTGTTAAAGTCTCTAGAGAAAAGTGAATTCCAGTATAATGGCTGTAAAGAATTTGATTCTGCTTACAAAATCCCCTGCCACTATAATTTCTATAATTAATATAGGGATGAAACTATTGAATATAGAAATGGAAGAAGAGGTGTATTTACCTTAGACTATCAGAAAACCATTGCTAGAGCTATCAGAGATACAAAGATCACTGGTTATATGCATTAATAGCCAGAGATAATAAAACGTTACGCTGATACACAGTAACACCATAGCTTCCAAGTCACAATAATAACTGGTAAAATAGAAAAAAGCAAATATCACTATCTTTATTATACAGTAAATATAAAGAATACAACGATAACCCTGTTATTGCATGTAATCAGAGATATAATAATACCGGTGACGCAGCGAAGATCACAATGTTTAAAACATCAATAACACCATTAAATAACAAATAAGAAGTTTACACATAGAAAACGCACAGAGATCACGCGTTTTTACCTGACCGAAAATACAGAAAAGCTCAATAATAACAGACAAAAAATCTATGACGTTTAAAAAAGACACCGAAATAACAACAACTATCTGGCTCACCATGGAGGGTCCAGTTAGAGGAGTTCTTCTCTCTGGCTGAATCTATGTATCTTAGCATTCCCGGGCGGATGTATTTGACTGGTCGCAGATTTCTGTGTGTCCCTCCCGTTAATTACATCCCATTTGTAAATACTGGATAATTAAAACTTGTGTTGTAATATCATATATGGTCATAGCTTCATGGTGTGCAACATAGAAGAGTTAAGTTCCTCTCTGAGTAATGTTGTGTTTGGTGCTTTCCACAACCCTCAACGTCCACTCTCAAATGATGAGTTTAAAATCCATTTTTTCCCATTCATTATATGACAATATTTTGACTAAATGAGTGCTAAGTATTAGAACACATTTTCACCCATTGTCAAGTAGTTCAACAACTTGACGATACACCATGTAAAAGGAAAAGTTTGTCCTTAAAGTTTATTGATAAACTGTACCTTCATTGCCTTTTTTTAATATCATAATAAGAAGCGCAAAATTATTGAGACTTGATGTTGCAGTTAATTTATTCAACATTCACTTTCTAAATCATTCAAAACACTTAATTAACAACAAGTTCACAATTTATAAAATAATTGATTTCATAAACTTTAACATATTTCAATGTTTATGTAAAGGCTGTTATTAACACATACTTATTTGTCTCCTTCACTTACATATAGCGAACAAAACATGTCAGCCTCGTGAAATCCTCAACAAGTAAAAGTTGGGGGATAGATTCAAAATGATGTTAGTGGTTTAAGGTAAAAGAACAATATGTTGTTGGGTTCATGGTAGTGGTGGTGGTGGTGGTGGTGGTGGGGTGGTGGTGTGGGTGGTGGTGGTGATGGTGGTGGTGGTGTTGGTGGTGGTGGTGGTGATGGTGGTGGTGGTGGTGGTGGTGGTGGTGGTGATGGAGGGGTGGTGGTGTGTGGTGGTGGATGGTGTGGTGGTGTGGAGGTGGTGAAGGTGATGGGTGGGTGGTGGTGAGTTGTGGTGATGTGGTGGTGGTGGTGGTGGTGGGGTGGTGGTGGTGGTGAATGGTGGGTGGTGGTGGTGGGTGGGTGTGGGGGTGGTGGTGTGGTGTGGTGATGTGATGGTGGTGGTGGTGGGTGGTGGTGGTGGGTGGGGTGGTGATGGTGGTTTTTGTTGTGGTGTTGGTGGTTGGTGGTTGTGGTGGTGGTGGAGCGTGGTGGTGGGGTGGTGGGGGTGATGGTGTGGTGTGGTGTGTGGTGGTGGTGTGGTGGTGGTGGTAGTGAGTGGTGGTGTGTGGTGGGTGGTGTGGTGTGGTGTGTGTGTGGTGGTGGTGGTGGTGGTGATGGTGGTGATGTGGGTGTAGTGGTAAGTAGTAGTAGTATTAGTATATTAGTAATAGTAGTAGTACAGCAAGTATAAGAAGAAGAAGACGAGGTAAACTCTTGGTTAATGGCGGAGTTTAATTTTTAAGGAAACTCGTCTAATACTTTACATCAGTAATTAAAAAATAACCAATTCCTCCACAGTGTCACAAACGTGTCGCGTCTTTATATATTTAACATTCACAAACAATGTCTTCAAAATACCGTAAACATCGTATAAATGTAATGTAAAAATACATATATATGTTGTATGTTAGTGCGCTTGTTAGTCTTTCAATGTCATAATGACAAGTGGACCAATAAATAAATAAAAATGAAAATCAGAGTAGAAATTTAATGACAGATTTTGATGGAGGTGAAAAGTTCTTCAACACTTGGACATACATCTACTAAAATAAAACCACTACAAATATTTTAAACGATAAAATATACAAGAAAATCTCGTACTTAGACTTATATTCATATTGTAATATAATAAAGGATTGAATTTGGGGATGGATAATTTAGCCTCTCGGAGGTGCGGAACAGTGAAGGCGCTTGGGTGGCGTCCTAGCTGACCTACGTCGCGGGCTGTCATTGGGGGGTGTAATATACTGGACGCAGTTACCTGTGTGTGTCACCATTCCAGTAAATTTCACCCACCTGGACAGTCCTCTACGTAGAACATCTAGACAAGACCAAGTACCATGCAGGCGAGTCACTGAAGGTGCAACCGCTGACTCTGGGGAAGTGGGGAAGGGAGTCCATCTGAAGGTGACATAAGTGGGACTTCCTGAGACACTGATCCGGGGAGGGCACCGGCGAATCTGGGGAAGTGGGAGGGAGTCCCACTCAGGTGACACAAGTAGAACTCCTGAGACACTGATGCCGGGTAAAGGCATACCGCGACCTTAGTAAGTGGGGAACGAAGACATCCGGAGCGAGCGATGGATTCCTGATGTCATAAACTTGGGGAAGGTTGTGGTTGAGGTGACCTTGTGTAAGTGGGAAGGAGACATCCGGGAGCGGAGCGGATTGGATTCCTGGATACATGAACCTGGGAAGGCATGAATAATGCAGTTGAATGCTGACCTTGTAAATGGGCTAAGGTAGACATCCGGCGGTAGACGTGATGATTCCGGATACATGATCCTAAGGAAAGGCAAGAATCCCGCTGACTCGAGAAGTGGGGAAGGGAGTCCACTCAGGTGGACACATTAGACTCCTGGATACACTGATCTGGGGAAGGCACCGCCGACCTTAGGTAAGTGGGGAAGGAGAAGACCATCCGGAGCGAGCGGATGGAATTCCTGGATTCTTAAACTTGGGAGGGTTGTGTTTAGGCTGACCTTGTGTAAGTGGGGAAGGGAGACATCGGAGCGAGCGGATGATGCCTGATGCATAACCTGGGAAGGCAAGAATACATGCAAGTTGAGGCTTGACCTTGTGTAAGTGGGGAAGGGAAGATATCCGGCGGTAGAACGGAAGGATTCTGGATACATGATCGCTGGGGAAGCATGAATACATGCCAGTTGAGCTGACCTTGGGTAGAGTGGAAGGGAGACATCCCCGTCGGTAGACAGATGGATTCCCTGATACAAGATCATAAAGGAAAGCCAAGAATACCGCTGACTTCTGACGGAAGTGGGGAAGGGAGTCCCACTCAGGTGATCACAATTGGAACGTCCTGTAGACACTGATCCGGGGAAGGCACAGCCGACCTTAGGTAAGTGGGGGGAAGGGAAGACATCCGGGAGCTAAACGGAGGATTCCTGGATTCAAACTTGGGGAAGGTTGGTGGTTGAGGCTGACCTTGGGTAAAGTGGGGAGTGGGGAGACACCGGGAAGCGAACGGAAAGGATTCCATGACACATTCACCTGGGAAGGCTGAGGCTGGAAGGCAGAGAGAGTAGAGAGAGAGAGGCGATGCTGACCCAAGGGAACTTAGAAAGGTGAGACATCCGGGGCCCACGGATGGATTCCTGGACACATGAACCTGGGGAAGGCGAGGGGGGAGAACCTTAAAGACGAAACCAACTGGCCTCCCAAAGGCCACGTGGCAAGGTCTGGTAACTCAGAGATAACTCTGGAGCTGACAGTGGTCGCAAATAATAATTTTATTAATATTTATTATAATTACTATTCATGATTTTGGATTCAAAAGCGTCGACCTCAACAGTAGCTATTGTGGGTCTTATTCCCAATCCCCAGCCTCGCCTGACCGTAGCCACTGTTGATGTTATTCCCCACTCCCAGCGTCTCTGACAGTAGCCACGGTGGGGCGGTAATTTTTCCACACCAGCCCTCCCAGACAGTAGCCACGGTGGCGTTTATTCCACTTAAGCCTCCCTGAACAGGTAGCCACGGTGATGTTTTCCCACTCCAGCCTCTCCCTGAACAGTGAGACACGTGGCGTTATTCCCTCTCCAGCCTCCTGACAGTAGGCCACGGTGATGTTACCAATCTCCCACTCCAACCACCGGACAGTAGCCATGGTGTGATATCCCTCCAGTTTCCCTGACAGTAATCCGACGGTGATGTTATTCCCACTCCTCCCTCCTGACAGTAGCCACTGTGAAGTTATTCCATTCCAGACTCCCTGACGTAGCCACGGTATGTTATTCCCACTTTCCAGCCTCCTGACAGTACCACGGTGTGGTACTGAGTTGCACTCTTCTGAGTTACTTTACTGTTCCTCTGTTTTTCTCTGCTTACTCTTCTGTTATTGTTATCTTCGTGTTTACGTGTAACTGTACTATCATCTGTGTTACTGTACTGATCTTCTGTGTTACTACTGTAACTGAACTTACGTGCTACTGTACTGTAACGATCTTCTATGTTACCTGTCTGGTCTTTTGTTGTTACTGTAACTGTTCTTCTGTTGTTACTACTGTACGTTGATCTTCTTCGGTGCTACTGTACTGTACAGATCTTTTGTGTTACTTTACTGACTTTTGTTTTTACGTACTGATGTGTGTATACTGTGCTGTACTGTTTCTTGTATGTTACTGTACTGATCTTGTGTTACTTTACTTGTGATAAGTGTTTGAAGACTGAGCACATCTGTTTTTTTCTTAACTCTCAGTCGTTTTAGAATATATTTTGATAGAATTACCGACAATAGATAAAGTAAAAGGGCACAAATGCAACTAATGTGACATTTTATTGTGGCAATTTTACTGTGACATTTTAGTGTGACATTTTATTGTTTTCGCTCTCCAGGAGCATTGTCAAGCCGTTTACAAACAGTACATGGATCACAGAAGGTATATATAGGCTAGAGTGAGGTGGTGAGTGTAGTGGTAGTAGATGTAATATAATATGGTAGAAAGATACATTAACTTGCAATTAGCTTTTATATCCATTTACACATGTGCAAATTAATTGTTCTAACCACTTTAGTATAGCACTTCACTCTAAGCTATAATATATCCTCTGTGGTCTAGTACATTTTGTAACGGCTTTGACAAACTCTCCATTGTGGGACTCACGGTCAAAATTCTGATGTTCCCTGATTCAACTCATGTATAAATGGTCTTCATCGGTCTTACACTGTGGGATGCACGTCAAAATTATGATTTCTCCTGATTCAACTCATGGATAATGGTCTTTTATATCAGTTTTTACCTTACATAATGCTTCCGAAAACGCTTTTTATCAATGTTATTAATTTTATTTCTAAAGGAAGTCACAACTCTTCTACAAGCATCTCCTTCAGTTTTAGTATATTTTACACAAAATTATATTTTCAGTTACACCTTCTTGTAGTTTCGTCCTAACACTTCAAATTTTGTTTGACAGTACCCCGTTATTTACACTTTCATCTAAATTCACCTCACACCTCTCACTTACACATAGCTCATATTTTGAACCCTAGTTGACTGTCAGCTTATTGATGGTTCGTGCACCTTCGCTCATTCCGTTCACCAGGTGCTCACATTCACGCCTGTGGCTTTCATCTTACACATTCATTTGTTGCTCTACTTTCACTTTCACCTCTTGTCCAGCTTACATCTTCACAAATACTCAAATTACTCCTCATGTTTTTTTTTTAGTCTTCTGTGTGTTTGCAGCACCTTCACCTTAACACAACACCGCACATAGGAGAGAGGAGCTTACGACGGCGTTTTAGTCCAATGGCATTTACAAAAGTCAGTGGTGATTGTAAATGGTCCAAACGGACCAAAACGGTGGTGGTAAGCTCGTCTCCCCTATGTGCGTGTTATTTGTGTATTGTTCCAGTCACGGTATTTTGCATTATTGTTCTTATAAACCCTTCCACCTAAAACATTCCACATCACCCCTCACCTGGTTGCTCCACGTTAAGTGTTCGAGCTTTCTTCACTACCTAAATTTCCCACATGTAGTTCACATTGAACATCCTGTTGTTCACGTAAGCCCCGTCATCAACTGTTTATCTTAAATTTTGTTTTGGTCACTAGTTTTCTCGTGTTTTTATTACATTTTCATTTGTTCCTAACCTTAAAACTTCATATTTTGCTTTCATTTACACTTAAAAGGGTCGCTTGAATTTGTATCTGGCTCGTTTTACTGGCAAAGAGACTGTTTTCCAAACCATACCACGGTGGGTGAGAACCCGCGATCAGAGAGTCGCAAACTCCAAAACCGACGCGTTAGCCACTGGATCAGCGCTAACGCGTCTGTCTGAGTATGAGACTCCGATTAGTGGGTTCTAATCCCACCCCGTGTATGGATTATTTACAAATCCTGCAATTAACGATTTCGTGAGTCAAGATAACTGTTGAACGAGCGGATAAGAAAGTGTTCCCAGATTTTAGATCCGCCCATACCTTACGAAGAAACAGCCTTGTGGTAAAGAGAATTATTTGACAGAAGAAGGGTAAAAGGAACAGAACGCTAGAAAGAATGCTGGATTTGGAACATATTCTTATAATGGGAAAGGGTGACTATCGAAAAATTCATATCGTAGGTGTAAATCCTACTCCAAGAAATTCTCCAGGAACGGTTCATGTTTGGGCCATATTCAGAATGTCTACCATGTCACATTTCAGAAAACGAAGATGCAACAGACGCAAGAAACAAAGACGTTTGATGCATGATAAGTATGAGTAAAGAATATGACTTCTTATAAACAACTGAAGTAAATGGGTATTGAAAATATTAGGAGTGTAGAGATATCTAAGACTGTGTGATAAATCCCAGTATATGGTAAACTGAATCACAATTATACCTGTGAGTATTAAGTGTCTGTATCAAACCTACTGGACATCACTAAAGTTATATATTAGTTTGAAACCTTTACTAACCAGGAAGGCTGCTATCCGACAGTGAGGTCGACTGCTGGTGACGCCAAGAAACCTTGACAAGCTCATATCAAGTTAACTTCTTCCTTTTTTTTGTAAGAAGTTGTTGATGCACTGATACAAGTCTTTTTTTTTCTTCTTATTTAGCACTTGCATATTTACCAAAAAATAATTAAAAGCTTAGAAGAGTAGAAGTTTTTAACATATTGTTTAATGAAGCAGGGATCGAGCCCTCTGGTTTATTTACATTTTGAGCGGAGCAAAAATTTTGAACCCTCCGTTTTCTTTAATACCCGTTTCATTTTCCCCTGTTTGTTTAATTTATTCTTCAAGTATGGATGAATCCCAGTTTTGGATAAAACGCTGGAAGTAAATTAGGGAAAAACAGGGAAAAATTTAGAATCTTTCATTAGTGCTAAGATCCAGGAAAGACTTGAAAGAGAGAGAATTGAGAGAGAAGAAAGACAAGAAGGAAAAGGGAAAAAGAGAGAGAATAAAAAAAGGGGAAAAAGGGGAGAGAATTGAAAGAGAAGACAAAAAAGGAGCGTGATAGACTTGATCGTGAGGACAGAGCAAGATAAAGTGAGGAACAGGTTAAATTAAGGAACTTGAGGAAAGAGCAAAGGGAAGAGAATATTTAGTTAAGAGAGAGAGAAAAGGAATCGCGAGCTCGAACAAAAATCGCCTTGAATTAGAGAATAAGAAGTTAACTTTCTCACAACAGCAATTAGATTAAGGATAAAAAGGAACAACGTGCAGCTAGATGCACATTTCCAACACCTATATTACCCGTCCCTTCACAGCGGGGGAAGACAAACTCATACATAATCCAGGTTGAAAATCCCGCTAACGGCTCTGTGAATGGCCTGCTGACACCTGTCTATACCAGGTTAGGAATGTTAATTTACATGGTAAGTCTTAAATATCTATGCAACTTTGTCGCATGGAGGGAATATCATAAGTGTAGCTTATAACTACTAAAGAAGGCAATTCCTTAAAGCATATCAAAAAAAAAACCACTAATTCTTACAGGAACAGATTTCAGGTATTCCACCTTACAGCCAGGCCAGACTATTCAGCAAGTTACAAGAACACTCTTGTCGATTTTTCGACTTTTAGGTAGAGAGTTCAGGATTGAACACAGTTATAGAATCTCTTAGAGACTTCATGGTTTTCTGACCATTTCCAAGCACTGACAGCTCTTCCCCATCAATACGAACATTCATCAGAGAACGTAACCTGAATTAAAGCTGAGTAATGGTTGCTGAGGTAGTCTGCTTGCACCCTGTACTGAGGCTCACAATTTCTATAAAGACTTTGTCTAAAGGGATCGAAGCCCTAGGGCAAGGTTCAATCAAACCTTAACAAACACCAAAGCCTCTATGGAAAGTAAAATGACTTCATTTATTTCCTATTTGTCATTTGGTGTGTGTTTTAGGACATAAACTGTCAGAATTGTCCTAATAAGGTCCAAAAAGGTTGGAAGATGTTTTAAAGACTGTAATGACCCAAGCACCTCTTCTGTTCAGGAACATGTTAATGGACTTCATGTATCTAACCATTTACGAGACACTGGATGCTCAAGTAATAGTAAAATCTGAAAGCCAGTTACCTAATCTTAAACTCATTCCTCTGCTATACTTTCAGACTACTTGGGCCGTACGGACACTTTCCTACCATCCGTTTGTACATTAGGTTCTAAATGGTTCACAAGGTTGACTGAACCGTACTAAGCTCCCATCACTTCTTGCTCCAAACTAATAGGTAATGTAAAAGGAGCCATTCATCCTTCGAGGCCTGACCTTTCATCACCAAAGATGGATATAATTGTGTTTCAGATCTCTTTCCTGGTAGAGTCAAAGAAGCCCATTACTCCCTCGAAGTTCAATAAAGACAATGTCTCGCGATATTCTGTGGGACTAAAAAACCAGTGATGACACTACTTCTCCGGCAAGCGAGGAAGTAGGACACAAGTTCACTATTGTTAAGATGAAAGTGAAGATATCAACCTCCGATACCATAAATGTCCTTGACTAGGGCTCAGACCAAAGCCCAAGGCTTCTCCTACATGTCCATCCTTTGATTTTCCCTGACTTAAGCCTGTAGACATATCGAGGACTCCATTGACCATTTTACAACGTAAATGCCCTTCTCGTTCAGAATTTCCATAATGTCGCTAAAACAAAATCAAGTGATCCAAAGGAAAAAACTTTTCATATAAATTTGAATATAAAAAGGTATCATGAAACAAGTCAGTATTCAAATTAAATTTCATATGAGATGACCTATTCATCTTAGTTGTTCCAAGTCAATGCATGAGAGAACTGTTCTTAAAATGGCACATGACCTGCATTAGCCGGACATTTCTCGCATCGTAAAACTTATTAAATAAAATTAGGGAAACCTATTTTTGGCCTAAAATGTCCCTCATATGTCACTACTTATTGTTAGATCGTGTAAAGTTAGCCAACTGTCATCCTCCCCGAAGGTACCATGCGAGTACCTATGGTCATAATGCCTATCTTTACGGTACCTATTAAAGAGTAGCTATTGACATCGTTGGTCCCTTATCAGCCCCTTCATCTGGGGGACACAGAATATATATTACACATTAGTTTTGATTATGCTTCTGAGTTTCCCCTGAAGCCGTTCCTTAAAGAACCAAACTACTACATAGGTGTGCTGAAGCCCTTTTGTCCATTCTTCTCCAAGTTGGCACCTAGAGAAATTGCCTGACCGTGGACACAAATCATCACATCTGACTTAATGCAACATCTATACCAACATCTGGGATGAACCTCTCTCAGCACACCCTAGCATCCACCTAGTAATGGAGGATAGAGCGCCAACTTCGATTCTCAGTCCATTTTTAAGGAACTTTTGCTCCTTAAACCTAAGGAGTTGGCATCGAGTTACCTACGCCTGGTGAGGGAATTTTCCCAGTGAACTCTATGGTTTTTCACCTTTTGAACTCTCTATGGTAGACAGGCCAGAGTCCACTGTCCATCCATCAGACTTATGGACTAGATGAGGAGGTAAATGCTGAGGTTCATTTTTCTCTACCAGTTACCCTTGACCTTGATCCAGAACCTTGAGGTATACCTCAGACACTAGTTGTCGAAAAACCTAATGCTTGTCAATGGACCAAGTTACAAAACCGATTTTTTGATTCCAAAAGTCATTTTAAAGTAGGAGATGAATTCTTGATTCGTTTGCCTATCAAGATCAAATAAATATTAGATAGCATGAAGGTCCAAATAAAAGTAATTAAAAATTTGGAAAGTTGACTACCTCATAGATAGTCATGGGAAACCTAGCTTTATCATATCAACATCCGTTAAGAAATATTACCGATAGAAATTCGGTTAACCGCTTACTAACTTGACTAGTTTTTCACACGAACTTGATAAAACCACTGAAGAATGTAAAGTAGTGCTGAATTGACACCTCTAACATAGACTATATGAAGAACAACATGACTTGGTGACTCTGGACCACCTCGGCGCAACCAACATTAATATTAATGAATCTTTTGGATGAACAAAGAGACATGAAACCACCTTCAATGTGTGAGTAACTTGTGTCAGACGTCTTTACTGATATTCCAGGTGTTTACCTCCACGGATGATGGCCAAAGATTGACTTAGTGACGACAATCCAATCAAAACGAAAATTATACCCAGTTCCAGATCACCTAAGGAATCTTGACAGAGAGGTAGACAGAAGTACAAAATTAATTAAAACTAAAGATCATTGAACCACAGTATCTTCATTAGTTTTCACTCAATCTTGGGTTACATGAGAAGGAGGATACTTTCCATATAGACTTATGCTACTGACTTCATGAGGCCTTAATGTATAAAACTCAGGTGGGATGTGCGGCCCTATGCCCTTAATAGCTAGCGATCTACACAAATTTTAATGACGCTATCCTCTATTCAGGATTGATATTGCCGCAGATAGCCATATCATAAAGTAATGTATAGATCCTTCATCTAAAGCAGTACATCCGCTTTTCCTACACACCCCAAGGACAGATGCAATATAGAAACAATGCCCTTCGGTTATGGAAACTTCCTGTGCTACCTACGAGAACTGGGAGAAAGGGCTTGGGTAATATGCCAAATGTTTCATTTATTTTGTAACATTTACTAATGAACTACTGGGGGGAACATATCCAAACATTAACATCATTTTGCGTAGGGTTTCGCTCACATGGCCCCATGCCAAACCGAAGAAAAGTTCCTTGGGTAAACAAGATTAGAAATCTTGGGTGAAACTTTCTAAAAAAATCTCTGCAGCCTCTCCCCCCGTAAGATCAAAGCTTTATTAGAATTTAAAACCCCAAAACCCAAAAAGCTCATGCTACTTTCTTGGTTCTGTAAATTTTTTATGCACGATTTTTTCCCGAATCTTGCGATCTTGCAGGCATCTTTTCGGACTTTCCCTTTAAAAACGTGAAGGAACCTCTTGAAATTTCCGACGTACTCCGGGGAAAAAATTTAAGAGATTAAAAAACTTTTCAAAGACCCTATACTTAAATTCCCGAATTAAAAAACATTTTTTTTTTGAAAAATGATCCCCCATACTGGTTTTTGGGTTTAAGGTGTGGTGTATAGAGTGGTTGCGAGAGGGCAATATGGGGTGTCTGGGGGACGATGTATAGGGCATAGTATTTAAAGAATTTTGTGGGAAGGGGGGGGAGGGGAGCAGGGGGGGGGGGGTTTTTGCGTTAGATTGGAGGCGGCATATGAAAGTGTAAACTGAGGTATTGTGGGACATATTAAGGGGGGGGGCCCCCGGGTTTTGGGGAGGAGGTGGGGGCTTGGGCAGAGAACTGTATACAGGTGTGGGGGGTGTGTACAGGGAAATGGGGAAATTGGGGGAGTGGGTATCCATGGATGGGGTTTTTTAGGCGGGTTGTCCCTTGTTCAATTGTTTTTCCTTTTAAAAGAACCCCTTTTTATTAAAAAATGGAAGCGTGTATGGGGGGTGGATTTGGGGGGAGGAAGTGGAGGGGGGGGGAATAATAGGGTATGTGGATGACACGACAATACTCGTGCGAACGCAGAGGGGTTTACGTGCGGTTTGGGGAGATGTTATGATAATTTCGCGGGGGTTACCGGGTTAAGAGTTAATGTGGAAAAATCAAAATTACTGGGTCTTAGGAGATTGGGTGGGAAGAGAGAGTTGGGAAGGGAAAATGTACGTTGGAATATGGTGGACAGTTTAAAAGTGTGGTTGGAATAGTGTATATGAGTAGTGCGAGAGAGGCGAGGGTTGGTTAATTCTGGACTTGTTGTGGATCGAATGGTGGGGCGATTGGATGGGTTGAGACCAACTCATTTGACAGTACACCAGCGTGGCGATTGTTGTGAATGTGTTGTTATACAATAAAGTCTGGCACGTGGCTGCGGTATATCCGTTAGCAGGTCCGGATGTTACGAGGCTGTTAAAGAGGGTTTTCCATTTTCTTTGGGGTTCCGGGTGTGAATGGTTGAGTAGGAGTGTGGTTACTTTACCGGCAACAGAGGAGGATTGGGGTTGTTTTGATTTAAGGTTAAGAGTCAAGTGTATTTATTTGAAGGGGGGGGGTTTACGCCGTGTGCGGGGTCATGCAGGGAGGGGCGTGAATGGCTTGCATGAAGAGGTTGAATGTGGTGGGGAGGGTCGGAGATGAAGGTGTGTGAAGACGTGTTGCGGCGTTGCTGCATGTACGGACCCTAATAAAGTTCGAGTGGGTGTTTTGGGAGCGTGTTGAAAGGGGCGAAGGTATCGTGAAGGTTTGAGAGGTATCTACCCTATGTATGCGTGGAAGGATATATGGGAAGATTACGGTTAAATGCGCGTGCTTTCCAAATGTGCGAGGGGTATTTTTTCCGTTTTCTCCATGGTAATAACTGCTTTGGGGTGCTGCACTTAAGGGAAAAGAGGTTGATGGGGGAGGGCGCGTGTCGGGTGTGGGGGGATGAGGAGAGGGGCGTTTCATGTAGTGTATTTTTGTGATAATTTGGGGAGTAATCAGGGAATGGATGGGTAAGGTTCTGAGGATAGTGGGAGGAGGGGGGAATATCAGTATTGAGGGCGTTAAGTTTTGGACGTGGGAGGCGTCGAGGCGCCTGTGCAACGTGCAATCACGTAATATAATTGCGGATTTTTTTTTTTTTTTTTTTTATTTTATTTAAAAAGCACAATACATATTCATATGTATACTATCATACGTTACATAAAACTAAGACATGTTATCCATTAAATATGAAACAACAATTCCAACATTCCCTATCCCAGCTCTTAACCTATACTTAAGAGACACCTTCAATTTAACATGATTGCCATCCCCAAAAATTCAATCATACATGTGATTTCAAAAAAGGAAAACCCCACACCCAAACATACAGGATGGTTTAAAAAATTTCAAAAATACAGTTTCTTACTCACAAAAAAACTATATAATCCAAAAAAAATCCACGAGTACATTATACATAAAAGGCTATATACAAAGTCCATACCCATAAAAATCGGTTCCCTACCCCCTCATTTTAACAACTAATACAAGAACGTATAAGTAAATTAATAATAAGAACTATACTGGATATTATCAAAATTCCTCTACCACACATTCAGTACTTAAATAACACGTTTACCCTTAGGTGAATTACCACCATTTACACACCAATAACATGACCTACCAAACCCCTTTTAACAAAATTAATAAACCAGTGCATACAAAAAATATTTTCATGCACCGTTTTGACAAAAAAAAAAAAAAAAAAAAAAAAAAAAAACACCCTCAAGTAACCTAACAATCACAATATGCCCTTACCTCATACCTAAATGAGAAATACAAAAATCAGTTATGCATAAACAACCAGAACAAAAATAAAAAAGTACATAAGAACACAGATATGTACATTATGTTACTACACGGACACACTTGAATAATTGGAAGAATAACATCCAAAATATTCCATACAAAAAATAATAAAAACAACAACCATGAAAATCAAACTGTCAGAACATCATTGTATAACATGTATTTTACACATAAATTAGAGGATACACTTCATGTTACCTCAACTTTAACAACCTATGTACATATTTAATATAAACCAAAGCTAGAATTATCATTGGAACATATCAAATGGGTTCTCCCCCCCACAAGGACGGGGCAAATAATAAAAAGAACCCCTTCATGAAAAACCAAACAGGTAAAACCCCTACCACTAACTAAATCCTATTTTAAGATCAAACTTGTTAATGACTAAACACAAAATTCTAATCTCCCTATCTGAAACACAATTAAACTTCCTTGACAAAGTCATATTTTCACATTCTCTTGTGCCAAGGTATTACAATCCTTCTTTTAAAAAGGGAAGTACCGTTATAAAGGAAATACTTGTATACTAATTATCTAAAGAAAAACTAATCCACAAGGGTAATATGGAAAGTACTTGCAGCTACACGTTAAAACTACTAAAAAACAAGCTTCATTCTATACTAACGTACTTGACTAACAGTGTTTACTTGCTTATTTTATTTTTTAAACCCCTTCTAAATGTTAATATAAACAAACTATAATTCACTGGTAAATCATTTTTTCACGTGTTCAGTATCTACTTGGCCTAAAAAGCCATAACACACTTAAACCACCTCTCCTCGATAGTGAGTGCAATAATATACCCAACCAAAATATGTAATGCAAGGCATTCCAATTTATGACTATGTATCCAAGGTACTGACGCCAATATCAAATATCTCTACAGAACATAACCATTTCATAAATATATGCCCTCACTATTCACCCTCACACCACCTTCCCACACTGCTATCCTAACTTACACCCCCCCCCAAAAAAAAAAAAGACCCTACCCTTGCCCCCTCCCTTTCCTTGACTGTGCTACAGAAAATACGATACCTTCGAAAACTGAATCCCATCTCCCCCATATATAACCTATTCCTACCCATGTCCAAAAAACCCCCTGCAAACGCTTTTATCCTCAACTGCCCTGAACTCCTCATACCCCAAAAACATGCAAATAATCTGCCATGACATACATCAAAGCCCTACCCCCCACTGCTACCCCTCTAACATCCATTGCCAACGATTAAGAAAAGACCAACTCCCCCCCCCCCAAGCCTAATAACCCCCGCCATCCAGACTCTCACCACTCCAAAGATGAACAAAAATAACCACATGATATGCCGTCTCCTCCCCTCCCCACAGATAAACATGTTGCCTCTCTAACAAACCCCATTTTATGCAACATAAACCTTAGATACCACCACACCCTTGAAAACGAACACCAAACTCCTAACCCTTGCTGGTATCCGAAGCGTCCGAACTCCCCCATTACCCTCCAGTTTACATGGGGTATACTGCGACCCCCTGCAATGCACCCCTTCCCCACACCACACCCCCCACTGCTTTTACCTTCAACCTTTTTTAAACCTGCCCCCACTGCCAACATGAATCTTATTACATCTTCACACTTTCCAAACCCTACCACTCCACCAGTTTCCTAGCATCCCTCATCACCCTATCCACCCTAACACCCCTCTCCCCCCCACCCTTAAATACCTCTGCTTAATAATATACCATTACCCTAGGCCCTAAGTCCAACAAACCTAGACCCCCCCTTTTCACCTCCGCCCATGACCACATCTTTGGACAACCAGGCCCTCCCAAACCCCCACACAAACCCAAAACACCCTCCTCTGTATTTCCTGTATATCCTGCACCCTCAAAGGGAACACCTCCGCTACACCCCAGACCTGCTATACACCACCGAATTAATTATCAACACCCTCTGCTGTAACGCCACTTCACTGGCCCTCAAACCTTTTAACTTGCCTATAACCCTACTCGTGACTTGCTTCTGAGTTAATCCTCCTACATTCCTGCAATTGCTCATATACCAATCCCACACACCTTAATTCTATCACAAACCGTCCATCCCATCTCCTCCCCCCAAACTCCCCCCCAAACCCCTGTTCCTACTCCAATAACCTAGACTTTGCTAAATTAACTACCATTCCTGAAACATACCCAAAGCTCCTAAGACCCCTCCCCCCCCTACGTAAAGCCCCCCCATCGTAACTAACACAGTTGTATCAAACCACATAACCTACTATGCCCCCCATACTTTCCCCCCCCACCTCCCTCAAATTTTTCGTCCACAGCCTCAAAGAAAAGATGTTGCACGCATGCAAAAAGCAACTGTGACAGCGGGCAACCCTGCCTTAATCCCTGTTCCATCATCACCGCCCCCCCCAGCTTACCATTAACTTGCACCCTCATTACAGCCCCCTCATACAGTGTGCGCACCCACCTCACTACCCCCCCCCAAAACCCAATTTCTCCAAACATCCCCACAAAAAGTCCCTCTTCACACAGTCATATGCCTGAGCCCCAAACCAAGCCAAGGACGCCCCCCCCCTGACAGTTCTCTATAAAATCCCTTATCGCACTATGCCCATTCTTCATAGTCCTTCCCGGAATCCCATACTGTCCCATGTACTCTAACCCCAATTACCTTCTTTAACCTGTTCCCCAATACCTTCGCAAAATTTTGTAATCCGTACACATTAACGACAACGGACGATAAATTTTCCCAAACCCCTTCTCCTCTCCTCCCTTTTTTTGGCACCAAGACAACGACCCCCCGTTCTCTGTGTTTGCGCCATTCTGCCCCATTTTCAACATATAAATTCAAACCCCACAAGGCACTCCCCTCAGAACCTCCCAATGCACTTTGTAAAAATCATTAGGGAACCCATCTATTCCCGGTGCCTTCCCCCGACTCAACCCATTCACCACTTCCCCCCCCTCCTCCCCCGTAATGCCTCCCTCCAACTCCCTATCCCTCTGCCCCATACCCTGCGGTACCCTAATCCCACTAAAAGTTTCTATCCCACCTACCCCTCCCCATTCCTTTCCATTTCTCCGTAAACCAATCATCAGCATACCTACTGATAGAATCTGTGTCAGTGAGACCCCCGTCCCCTCACATAACCCTCCCCCTCCCTCCACAACAATATGCGCCACGGTATTCCTCAACTGTCTGTCCTTGAATTTTCTGAGAACATACCCGGTTGGCTTATCACCCCTTTAGTACGTCCTCCAATCCTGCCCTGACCCTGAGTGCATCAAAACGTTCATTATGCATCTCTACTAAACGACTCCTAAGTTCCCCCATAACTCCTTCCCCTCCCTCCCACTTCCCCCCCGCATAACAATCATTCAACTGACCCCCTAAATAATTCTGCAATCCAAACCTCCAGCTGCCCTTTCCCTGCCCCTCTTCCTAAAAAATTCACAATTTTCACCTTTGCCTGCAACTCCCACCAATCTAACAAATCCACCTCCTCATCCCTACCCCCCAAAAGCCCTTCCACCATGACTGAAAAGACCGACCTTGATCCTCCTCCTGTAAAAGCCTCACATTTAATTTCCAATAGCCCTGAATATTCTCGGAATACCATCCACCCTAAGATCAGCCAACACTGCTCTGTGGTCTGAAAAACCCACGTCTACTGTTCTAACTCTCTCCACTCCTATCCCCTGCCTCACATAAATCCTATCCAACCTTGCCTCATAACTCCCCTGTACAAGGTATACTCAACCGATACCCCCCCCCTGCCAACCACATCTACCACCCCGACATCGCACAATGCATCCCTTAAAAACCCAACACACACCCCGCCCCCTAGAACTACGTCTACATGCCTAATCACACCAATCCAACACCTCCAATTATCGCTATGGCAGGTAAACCCCTGAGATGATATAACAAAACTTCAAAGAACAAAATCTGATTTTATCCTACGTTACCAAATCGCAGGCATATAAACTCCCACAAAACATACCCTACTCTCCCCCCACCACCCATCCACCCGAACAACCCTCCCCCCACCCCTCCCCCCACCCCATGACTCGCAAGGGACTGGTCTCCTTTACTAAAACAGCCACTCCCCGGGCCCCTTTTAAAAACGTTGCCAGCTCACAAACAACTTATATCCTCTCATCTCAACTCACTTTCCTGACTTATAGTTATGCTCCTGTAGGAAACCAACATCAACGTCGTACCTTTAAGGAACCCTTCCAACCACACCCTTTTAACCTCAGTTTTTAAGCCATTAGCATTTATCGTTTACACACCTGAATGGGCAAGGAGAGGCGGCTTTCCCCTATGCCGCTGTGGCTTGCTCACACTTCCCTTCAAGCTGCTTACACTTTCCCTTTTTACTCTTTTTAATAGAACTCCTAACCCCCCCTTGCTCTCCCCCGATTTTCCCTGTACTCCCCCCCCCCGTAGGGATTTGCGGACCACCTCCGCCCAACCTTCTTACCTGGTTTTTTGCCCCGGTGTTAAAACATCATCTAATTCAGTCAACCCCGCTGGTCTCTTCCTAGAGCTGCCTCCCAAAGCCACCTCTTCCTCAGGTACATCCTCCCTGTGACCTCTGCCACTACAGTGTATTTCCTTCCATTTCCCTACTACTTCCGACTTCTCACTCAGGGCCTTGCAATTGCTGCTTTTCACTGATCCGTCCTCCAAAGTTCCTCTCCTAACCAAGGCCTCCTCCAAGAATTCTGGAGCACTGACTCCAAGGAAAACCTCCTGTGTCGTCTCCACCACTTCCTCCACCACTTCGAGTTTGGGAAGGATCTCCCTCCTCCACCGGAGTGTGACACACGTCCCCATCTGTTCACCCTCCTTCTCCCCCTCCCCCACTCCATAGAGTAGTCCCATTCTTCGCCGCCGCCACCACACCGCCTCTGGGCGTCCTCCACCGGGACTGAACACCCCCGGGCAACTCTACGTGCACAATTGTGCCGCTATATGGTCAAAAGAGCCACAAAGACGACACGTTCCCTTTGCCCCACATACGACACATATACCTGATTTCTGGTGCCTGGCAACATTACATACGAAGGTATAAAGGGGTCTTTAAAGTCATCTTGATGTTGTATGACCCTTCCGGGAGCCCACATATGGTCCATCCCGCCATACCCACCTCTGGCTTTTATGAAGACTCCATACTTTCGAAAAACTTTTCCTGTATACCAAACTGAGTTGCCTCGAAGGGTACATTCCTCACTCGTACCCACGTGTAGAATGTAGATACGTCATGCATGCACACATCCATCGTCGAGTTTTAGACACATTCGCCGTTCCTGTCTCCTCCACCACACTGCTGTAGTACTATTCCTCAGGAACTTCACAAATACTCGTTTCATCCCATTAAGGGCCACACCATACAGTTCCTCATTAGGGATACCATATAAATCCCTAATAATTGCAGGTAGAACGACGTTCATAGAAACAGGGCTCAGAGAACCCCTCAACAGCTCAATGCAAACTGTATTTTAAACCTCCTGCCGGTGTACTCCGCCAAAGTCTGAACAGTGAAAACTCCGCAGAAAACCCGGGGGGTAGGGGAGCTACTGCACAGTGCGTCCGCACGGCCCAACAGCGATGCGAAAATCTATTTTTGTGATAATTTGGGGAGTATCAGGGAATGGAGGGGTAGGTTCTGAGGACAGTGGGAGGAGGCGGATATCAGTATTGAGGGGGTTAAGTTTGGGCCCTGGAGGCGTCGAGGCGCCTGTGCAACGTGCAATCACGTAAAATAATTGCAGATTTTGTTTTTTTATCCTGGGCGATGAGAAGGAATGGGGATTGGGAGGTGCGCAAAAGGTGTTTGGCGGGGACCATTTATAGAACGTTGTGTTATAAAACGGGAAATAATGGAAGTCGCTGGACCAGGCTTTTTCAGCGGGTACCGTAGTATGAGTATGAGAGCATTGTAACGTTGTGAAAGGGGGGGGGGAATTGAATTTCAGGGGATGGAAAAGGGCTTGTCTCCGAGGTTGGGTATGCACAACGGCTGGTTTACTGTGTGTATCTGTGTAATGCGTGGTTGAGGTAAATGTGGTTGTGTGAGGGATGTGGTGGTGAAGTTATATGTTTTTAGATGTCTTAAAGTCATCTACTGCCTTCTTTCTTTTTTGAAAGTACTTGAAAGTACCTTTCGGCTATGGCCTGGCAAAGGGGGTTTTATGTGTTTGTACTGACATTTTATTGCTATATTATATAATGTGTATAGCCTGTAGATGATGCGGAATGCTTATGGCTATTCTAGTTTTCTGGCTGCCCTCGTAAGACTTGGGGTAAGGGGAGTATGTGTGACTGTAGGGAACTTATGTACTGGGGGTTAGGTGATAAGAGTATGTACTTTGTTTATCAGAGATTGTGATGTAGGTTCCTTCGGGTATCGATTATTTGTGTTGGTTGTGAGTAACCGATATATTTATATAAATTTTTTTATAATATTCTTCTCATTGTATTGTGCATTGGCAATATGTCACAGTAATATTATGTAAATAGTGTATACCCCAAGGGATTATGAATTTAATTATATTATTGAACCTGCTACAGGGGTCACCTACATGTTATGTTCTTGTTGTTGTTCCTTTGTGTACATAGGGTTAAGTTTGCCCATCTTTCACTTAATTTATGCTTTGTCACAAGCGATATTTTTCTAGTAATTGTGATGTTAACCAATTGTTTCTATGTTAATTATTGTGTTTGTTTATTTTCTATTGTCGTTTCCTGAGGTGATTGTTTCAAAATGCTTTTTCATTATTTTTTTTTCCCCCCCCCCATGTGTATCACCCTAGTTTTTGTAGGGGTTTTAATGATACAGCCATGTATTAGTATTGTTAATAAAAATACAAGAAAAAAAAAAAAAACAAAAAAAAATATGGCTTAGGTGCGGCGGAGGGAACCCTAAAATACCAGTGTAGTGTCACGCTAGGGCTCCGAGATGCGGGGCCCTTCACCGTTATACTTCCGCGTAAGTAGAGCGGTAGAACTACTTCCCCAAGAACAAGATACTCCACAATAGAAAGAGGGGAATGTTTTAGCGCCCTTGTGTGGTAGTCCCAAACTTAAATTTTTATTGCTGGAAGAAGAATTCATTTTAGACAAACGGACCACAAACCTTATGAATACCCTAGAAACTTCTTCTCAAGGGAACCAACACAGCTCACGCACTCTTGAGGTGGCACATCGCATCTCCAGGCCTTTAAGTTTACCATATGTTATATATCTTTTTTTTTTTTTTTTCTTTTTTATTATTATCACACGCCGATTCTCTCCCTCCAAGACAAGCAGGTACAGAAACGTTATATGGGAAAGCACAAATCAATCTTAACAAAGATACAACCAGTACAAAACCGATAATCAGCAGAGCGACCCTACCCAAATACCAACAAGAAGCACTTTTATATTAATGACAATCACGAAACTGGCTGCTGCAATCGGACTAACCAAAGTCAAAACACACTACACTTAATAGTTACTAGCGAGCGCGCTTCTCACGTGAAAAGATGGTCTCTAAAAATAACAAAACGATAGGTCCTACCTAGTATGCTTACATACTTTTTTGTTTTACTCACCCCCCCCCCCTTGAAAAACATACCACTTTCACCTGAGTATCTCATTGACATCTCTTATACACTTATTAGAGCATAAGGGACAATCATTGCGACACAACATGTTATAAAAGCACACAATTCTCCAGCCATCTAAAAAGGAGCAGAATATAATGCAAGAAAAGTCTGAACCTGATGGCACAACATCCACCCAAAGCGTGAAACCAATCCACACCCTAACCCTCATATACCCATGATAAACATTCAATATCGTGCACTGTGGTGGATTTAATACCACAACCGCTGACTTCTTCACCCCCCACGCCCCACATGCCTAGTAACTGTGGTCTTGGCCGTCACCCACCTCATAACCTCCATCAGTCATTAAATTTAAAAATACACATTAATGTAGCAATAACAAAGGAATATGAGAACCTTATCTGTCTCCGCACACAGAAAAATAAAAAAGTTACATTTTCTAAATACATACCTGCCTTGCTTCAACTTTGTGCTTACAAAATATTCCCCCATCCCGCTATGCATTTTATCTCTTTACTCATAGCTAAAAACAAGATTATACTTTTCATCAATCAAATTGATATTACAAATAAGCACTAAATATATCAATAACTTATCATCCGACTAATAGGTGTATCATTATTATCGACCCTGAGTTTCCATGAAATTTTACATAAGAATTAATACAATAAAATTGACATCATCACAATCTTCCGTCTTCTAAATACAGTGTACATATATCCAATACATTTCGTTTAAAGATCCATCATATTACTTTACAACTTCCCCTTGGTCCCTAGTGCAAGATAAATGCCACTTGCACTAGACTCACAACACCTTACATTTGTTCACTTAAAACGTAATAAAAAAAAGAACTACATAAATTAACTTAAAACCATAATATAGATAGTAATTATTTGACGCCAAGTGAAGAATACCAACTAAAATGGTAACTAGTACACTAGAAATGTAACTTCACTCACTAATAGCATATTCCCATTTTATTTATGTATTATGTTCAACAAGATTATAGATATTTATATAACAATGAGTTCCAGACAATTCATTGTTCGCATCGCTATTGTGCGTGCGGACAAGAGCGGTAGTAGCTCCGGAACCACTGTTTATCTGCGCAGTTTTTCCTGTTTTGTTGCATACAACATGGCGCCGCATTGGGACGCACCCGTGAGCACTGTTAGTGTGGAATTGGTGCTGGCACGCTTACTTAGAAACACACACAAAAACTTATTCAATGATTCGAAATAGGTGGTGCTACTCTTTTACTCTATGCAATCCTCGACTTCGAGACGCGGGGTGGGAGCGATAGGGAATACCGAGCGCGAAGAAATAGTATGAGACAAAGAGTAATGAACAGCATCAAGAAAACTCTACACATCTAATCTAATTATTTGAGCAATAAGAGTTTCGAGAGCGAACTAGACAATTTTAGAGGGCGAATATATGACTTAACATCAATACTTCATTTAAAAAGACCGCATACTCTATCACAAGCATAGTCAACAAATATCAAGAGAAAGATGAGCTACAGTGAACACTATGGTGAAGCGTCTGCTAACCATATGTGTCCCAGCTATGTGACTGGGTGAAAGTACGAAAGTGCCTTTTGAGCGACGAGCATGATGTGAACGGCGGTGGTTTACGCAGCTATGGGAAACAAATCCACTCAGCAAGTTGTGATTGGGGGTGGCAAAAATGACCTAATGATGTGGCTACCTGAGGCATATCATTTACGCTGAAAATGATGTTGCAGTGCAGCCAATCCATCATAACCGTATTTATGAGGTCTTCCGAATCGCAGTCACGCGTACTACTCAGGGCAGCGAAGACTTCAGATTATTGGGTTCTTTGAACCAGATGCGCGGGGGCCCCGGATGCTATAGATAAAGTCTGGTGGACGGAGGTGTTGAGGAGACAGGTACCAGGGATCTTACAACAGAGGAAATGCTCGGAGTGTCGGAGGAAGGAGTAAGGCCACAAACAAGAATTCCTTGCGAGGAGTGACGAAGGGAATAGGGCTGAGGCGGCCCATGGAGGAAAGTGTACACACTAAACATTATAAGGGACAGACGAAATCGACGTCTATGAGGAGGTACGGCCAACAGGATGGCTGCTGAGGAAGTACTTAGTTCCGTTGCATGGTCTTGAAGAGGGACAGGTGGATGAAGGGTTAACCTGGTGCAACAGCGCAACGATGCAGGCAAGATCAGAGGTTTTGAAATACTGTTGCAACTAATGTTAATGTGGCACAACGTTGTGGCAAGGTCCATAGGCGACGGAAAAAGACAGGTGACGAGATGTTGGAGGGGAGTTCTCGTAAGAGAAAATGGCAGAACGTCTGAGATGGACGATGTTCTTACTCCAGGACAAAGAACAGAGTAAAATCTTGGAGAAAGCGAAAGTAGTCATAAGGGGAAAGAGGGAAGGGGTAATGTAGGGTTCAATGGTTCTAGGGATAAATGAAGGATAGCGGGGGGTGCGGATTAACGCTAGCTGTCAAGAAAGATGCCCATACAGCCAGGAAGGTAATAGGCGAAGGTGTGTGCCAAGAAGAAAAGGTAAAACCAACCACTATTAAAAACATAATTTCAACGATAGTAACTTTAAATGTAAATGGATTGAAGAATGAAGTGAACACGAGTATGGTAGGGAATGGTTTTTTGAGGAGATATAGTGTATTATGCTATTATACAAGAACAATAATTATAAACGATAGGCTGTGCTTTGGCATTAAAAGAGCTTATAGAATGATATGAA
>NW_026505846.1:0-16781 GCF_026875155.1 Cherax quadricarinatus
GTCTGAGACCGCCCTCTAAAATATATATAAACCCCAATTTCCCCAAGCACACGTATAATATTTTAATATCCAACCCCTGTGTCACTCACATGTGTGCAAACATTCTCATGCACATATGTGTACTTTCTCACACAGACATCATGAGACCACACCTCTCCTTATAAGTGTTTGCTCTATAGTATATTAGGGGTTAAATCGAGGGACCTGCTGGTTCACCAACTATTAAAAATTCGAGATAAATACCTCCTACTTGATAACAATAGTTATTTTCTATGGTTTGCGTGTTTTGTGATTTGCAGTAATGATTTGTGATTTTAGAGTAATGACTGTGTATTTTGCAGTGTTTTTAGTGATGTGTAGTGATATGTGATTTCTAGTTTGTATTTAAATTATATTATAATATTTTAATAGAATTCTGAATAATCGGGATGTAGAATGCTGTTACATAGTATTTTCTAGATATCCTTAATGATAAATATGAAGATATAAGGAAGTAACAGTTGAGAGAGTCTTGTACTGGATATAGCAAGAAAACATTCTTGTGAATTATTACATAATTTTTATTTTTCCCGTCTTCACTTCTCTCAACTTCACTATATTGAGAAAAATATTCACAAAACACAATAAAAAAAGAAAGAAAATAAGATGTACAAACTGGGAGAGTCAACCTCTCGACAAAATGATTGTTGATGTTGATGTTACAACCTGGCCAGTACAACTCTGTCTTAATGATCTTCAATATTCCTGTTTATTTTATGATATGTACTGTTTATCTTGCTCTACTCTCCCTTATTTTATTGTATTGTTCTTTGTATGTTCTTGTGTGATATTTATGTACTGCTGTACTGTTCTGCTCTATGTTACTGTATTTTCTTGTGTGTTACAGTTTGTTCTTGTGTGTTACTGTACTGTACAGTTTCGTGTTGTTCTATTGTTATTATGAGGTACTTTTCTAGACAGTTCTTCATTATTATTTTTTTGTGTTTTCCGTCACTCGATCAATCACAATCTTGACATATTCATTCCTTGGTATAATCAACAGGCAATACACAAACACTAATATTTATGTGTTAGTATGCAGTCCTTGCATGTTACAGTAGTAATTTTCCTGTGTATTTAAGTTACTCCACTGTTAACATAAGAACATAAGAAAGGAGGAACACTGCAGCAAGCCTGTTGGCCCATACTTGGCAGGTCCTTTACAATTCATCCCACTAACAAAACATTTGACCAACCCAATTTTCAATGCCACCCAAGAAACAAGCTCCGATGTGCAAGTCCCTCTCAAATCCAACCCCTCCCACTCATGTACTTATCCAACCTAAATTTGAAACTACCCAAAGTCCTAGCCTCAATAACCCAACTAGGTAGACTGCTCCACTCATCGACTACCCTATTTCCAAACCAATACTTTCCTATGTCCTTTCTAAATCTAAACTTATCTAATTTAAATCCATTACTGTGGGTTCTCTCTTGGAGAGATATCCTCAAGACCTTGTTAATATCCCCTTTATTAATACCTATCTTCCACTTATACACTTCGATCAGGTCTCCCCTCATTCTTCGTCTAACAAGTGAATGTAACTTAAGAGTCTTCAATCTTTCTTCATAAGGAAGATTTCTAATGCTATGTATTAATTTAGTCATCCTACGCTGAATGTTTTCTAACGAATTTATGTCCATTCTGTAATATGGAGAGCAGAATTGAGCTGCATAATCTAGGTGAGGCCTTACTAATGATGTATAAAGCTGCAGTATGACCTCTGGACTTCTGTTGCTTACACTTCTTGATATAAAATCCCAGTAATCTATTTGCCTTATTACGCACGCTTAGGCATTGCTGTCTTGGTTTAAGGTTGCTGCTTACCATAACCCCCAAGTCCTTTTCGCAATCTGTATGGCTAAGTTCTACATTATTTAACTTATAAGTGCTAGGGTTATGGACACTCCCGAGCTTCAGAACCTTGCATTTATCTACATTGAACTGCATCTGCCACTTTTCTGACCAAGAGTAAAGTTTGTCTAAATCCTCCTGAAGTTCCCTAACATCTACGTTTGAAATCAATTATCCTACCTATCTTCGTGTCATCGGCGAATTTGCTCATATCACTAATAATTCCTTCATCAAGATCATTGATATATATTATAAACAACAACGGGCCCAAGACTGATCCCTGTGGAACGCCACTTGTTACTGATCCCCACTCGGATTTAACCCCATTTATGGACACTCTCTGCTTCCTGTCTGTGAGCCATGACTCGATCCACGAGAGCACCCTTCCCCCAATGCCATGAGCTGCTACTTTCTTCAACAGTCTTTGGTGCGGAACTCTATCAAATGCCTTACTAAAATCTAAGTAAATAATATCAAATTCTTTATCGTGGTCAACAGCGTCAGGAAACACTTGTCCTTTTTCCTTGACGAACCTTACCTAACCTAACCGTTGACACTGGTGAGGGGTTCTTAACCCAAACTGGACTCGTCTTACTTTTTCTTGATTGGAATTTAAATGCCTACTATTCCAGAGGCGCGTTAAGCATTGTTCTTGACTTACATGTAGAAATTAGGAAAGGTATCATCAATCTTCAGTGGCGATCTTTAAACTTTTAGTCCTGATGTGTTTTTTCCCCGAGGGGTAGCAATCTGTTAAGGGTAGGTTAGTAGAACTGAAGTTAAGCGTTAGTGCAGGTTCCGATTTTATTAATAAAAATTTAGTTTTTGTGGATAATTTTTACTTTTTCGGTTCAAATCATTTATATTATATTATGTACTGTTATATATGGCTTTAACAGCTAGATATATGAGACGAAGACAGACAATGTCGTCAAATTACCGTAAACTGTCGTTATATATACGTACGATAAAAAAGTACATATATATGTGTATGTTTGTTGCGCTGTTAGTCTTTCAATGACATTGAAAAATGACCAATAAATAATTCAAAAAGAAAACAGTGTTATATTTAAATTACAGTTTTGATGGGAGGTGGAAAAAGTCTTCAAACACTTGGACATTCTATATCTACATAAAATACAAACACTTTACAAATACTTTTTAAACTGTAAATAAGCAAGAAATATCTCGTACTCTTAGAACTTAATTCTTACTGTAATATAAAGGATTTCAAATTTACGTTAATTAGCTCTCGGAGGTGGCGGCGGGAAACTTTGAGGCAGCTTGGTGGCGTCTAGCTGACCTACGTCGCGGCTGTCTTGGTGAGGTAATTACTGGGACGCAAGATTTCTTGTGTGTGTCACCTCCAGTAATTCCACCCACCTGGCAGTCTCTACCGTAGACCAGCTAGGACAAGACCAAGTTTCATGCAGCGATGACACTGAAGGTGGCAACCGCTGACTCTGGGGAGTGGAAGTGGGGAAGGGAGTCACTCAGGTTTGACACAAGTAGACTCCTGGACACACTGATCCGGGGAAGGTCACCGCCGACTTAGGTAAGTGGGAAACGGAAAGACACCGCCAGCCGCTTAGCGGATGGATTCCTGGATTCATAAAACACTTGGGGGAAGGTTGTGGTTTGAGCTGAACCTTGTGTAAGTGGGAAGGGGAGACATCGGGAGCGAGCGGAAGATGGATTCCTATATACATGAACCTGGGGGAAGGCCATGAATTCATGCATTTGAGGCTGACTCTTGGGTAAGTGGGGAAGGGGAGACCAGCGGCGGGTAGACGGGTGGATTCCTGGAAACATGAACCTGGGGAAAGGCCAAGAATTCATGAAATTGAGGGCGTCTTGGGAAAGTAGGGGAAGGGAGGACATCCGCGGTAGACGGGTGGTTCCTGGATACATGATCCTAAGGGAAAGCAAGAATACCGCTGACTCTGAGGAGATAGTGGGGAAGGGGGTCCACTCAGGTGACACATGTAGACTCCTGGAGACAATGATCGGGGAAGGGCACCGCCGTCCTTAGGTAAGTGGGGAGGGAAGACATCGGGAGCGAGCTGGGTGGATTCCTTGGATTCATAAACTTGGGGAAGCGTTGTGGTGAGGTCTGACCTTGTGTAAGTGGGGAAGGGGAGACATCGGAGCGAGCGGATGGATTCTGGATATGAACCTGGGGGAAGGCATGAATACTTGAAGTGAGGGCTGACCTTGGGTTAGTGGGGAAGCCGAGAGACATCCGGAGACAAGCGGATGGATTCCTGGATACATGAACTGGG
This sequence comes from Cherax quadricarinatus, assembly GCF_026875155.1. Classification (NCBI taxonomy): domain Eukaryota; kingdom Metazoa; phylum Arthropoda; class Malacostraca; order Decapoda; family Parastacidae; genus Cherax; species Cherax quadricarinatus. The sequence goes on from NW_026505846.1 coordinate 4,177, forward strand.
GAATGCAAGAATACATGAAGTTGAGGTGACCTTGGGTTAGTGGGGAGGGGGAGACACCGGCGGTAGGCGGAGGGATTCCTGAGATACATGTTCCTAAGGAAAGCAAGAATACGCTGAATCAGAGGAGGGATGGGGGGAAGGAGTACTCTTCAGGGTGACAAAGCAGACTCTGGAGACACTTGATCCGGGGAAGGCACCGCCGACCTTAGGTTAAGTGGGGAAGGATAGTCATTCGGGGCGAAACGGATGGATTCTGGATTCTTGAACTTGGGGAAGGTTGTGGCTTGAGGCTGACCTTGGTAAGTGGGGAAGGGGACGACATCGGGAGCGAACGGTGGGATTCCATGTAACTTTGAACCTGGGGAAGGCTCGAGGATGGATTGGCGGAGAGAGAGAGAGAAGACAGGGGAGGTGACCTTAGGGAACTGAGTACAGGGGGAGCACAGCGGGGCCACGGATGGATTCCTGGCACAATGACCTGGGGAAGGCCCGAGGGGGGGGTGCACCTTTAAAGACGAAACCACTGCCTCCTCGTGGCCTAAAGGTTGGTTAAACTCAGGAGAGACATAACCTTGAGGCTGACAATGTCGCAAAATAATTTTATTCTTATTACTATTAATTACTATTCATGATTTGGATTCCAAAAGCGTCGACCTCACAGTAAGCTATTGTGGTCTTATTCCAATCTCAGCCTCCTGACCAGTAGCCACGGTGATGTTATTCCCACATCCAGCGTCCCTGGGACAGTAGCCACGGTGGCGTTATTCCCACTCGCCTCCCTGACAGTAGCCACGGTGTATGTTATTCCCCACTCCAGCACTCCCTAGACAGTAGCCACGGTGGCCGTTATTTCCACTCCAGCTCCTTTGACAGTAGCCATCGGTGATGTTACTCCCACTCAAACATCCGATGGAAGATAGCCCATGGTGGTGTTATTTTCCACTCAGTTCCCTAGACAGTAGCCACGGTTGATGTTATTCCCACTCCTCTCTCCCTGTCAGTAGCCCACGGTGGTGTTATTCCCACTCAGTTTCCCTGACTGTAACCACGGTGGAATGTTATTCCCAGCAGCTCTCCCTGACAGTAGCCCTGTGATGTTATTCCCACTCCAGCCCTCCTGACAGTTGCCACGGTGGTGGTTACTGAGTTGTACCCTTCTGGTTACTTCGCTTCTGTACTCTTCTGCGTTTCTTTGCTTAATCTTATGTTATTGTGCTCTTCTGTGTTACTGTTCTGTATGATCTTCGTGTTACTGTACTCGATCTTCTGATGTTACTTAGTGTATGATCTTCTGTGTTACTCAGTGTACTGATCTTTGTGTATACTGTACTTGTACTGATCTTCTTTGTTACTGTATGGTCTTTTTTGTTACTGTACTGCATCTTTCTGCTGTTACTACTTGTACTGATCTTCTGTGGTACTGTACTGTACTGTCTTTTGTAGTTACTTTTACTGATCTTCTGTGGTATACTGTACTGGATGTAGATCTGTGATACTACTGTACTGATCTTCGGTGCTACTGTACTGTACTGATCTTGTCTATGTTACGTACTGGTCTTTTGTGTACTGAATCTTTTGTGTGCTCCTGTACTGATCATCTTGTTTACTGTTACTGATCTTATGTGTTACTACTGTACTGCTTCTTCGGTGCTACTGTACTGTACTGATCTTCTATGTTACTGTACTGGCTTTTGTGTTACTGTACTGATCTTCTGTGTTACTTATCTGTACTGTTCTTCTGTGGTACTTGTACTGTACTGAATCTTTGGTGCTCCTACTTTACTGATTTTTGTGTTAACCTGTACTGATGTGTGTTTCTGTGCTGTGCTGTTCTTGTATGTTACTGGGCTGTTCTGTTCTTGTTGTTACTGTGCTGGTCCTGTTCTTGTTTTTTACTGTGCTGTACGTTTTCTTGATGTTACTGTAATTGATCTTGTGTTACTTTTACTGTGAACAAGTGTTGAAGGTCTGGAAGCACATTGTTTCTAACTCTCAGTCTGTTAGTTATTTGTTTTGATAGAATTACCGACAAATAGAGTTATATAAGTAATAGGCCACAATAATGAAAACTAATGTGCATTTTATATGTGGCAATTTTACTATGAACAATTTTATTGTGACATTTTATTGTTGCGGCTCTCCAGGAGCTTTTTCATGCGTTACAAACAGTACATGGACAACAGATGGTATATATAGGCTTTAGAGAGATGTGTGATTGCAGGTCGGTAGTAGGTAAGTAGTAATATAATATTGCAAGGTAGGTAGTAGTAGTAGTAATATAATTTGTAGGTGGTAGTTGTCGTAATAAATATTGCAGGTGGTAGTAGTAGTCCAGTAATATTTTATGTAGGTGGTAGTGTAGTAGTATTATAATATTGTACGGTGGTAGTAGTAGTAATATAATATTGCAAGGGTGGTAGTTGTAGTAGTAATGTATATTGTAGGTGGTAGTAGTAGTAGGTAATTCTAATATTGGTAGGTGGTAGTCAGATGTAGTATTATAATATTGTAAGGACGTAGTAGTAGTATTAAATATTGCAAGGTGTTAGTAGTAGGTAGTAATATAACTATTGTAGGTGGTAGTAGTAGTAGTTAATATATATATTGAGAGGTCGGTAGTAGTGTAGTTGTAATTAGTAATATTGTTAGGTGGTAGATAGTAGTTCGTAATCTAATATTGTACGGTCGGTAGTAGTAGTTAGTAATATAATATTTGCAGGTGGTAGTAGTAGTCAGTAAAATAATAAATATATTGTAGGTAGGTGTAGTAGTAGCATAAATTTATTATTGTAGTGGTACGTAGTATAGAGTAATATAATATGAGATAAAGAAAATTTAACTTGCAATTAGCTTTTATATCCATTTACTCAGGTTGCATTTAAATGATTCTACCACTAGTATTGCACCTCACTCCTAAGGCACCATTATATATATCCTCTGTGGCTATCGTACTAGCTTTAGTTCGGCTTGACAAGCTCTCCATTGTGGCCACTCACGTTCAAAATTCTGACTGTTTCCTGAATGTCAAACTCATGGATAAATGGTCATCTCTTTCTACACTGTGGGAATTCTCGGTCAAAAATTCTAATGTTTCCTGATTGTACAACCTCAGGAGAAATGGTCTTCACGATCTAATTGTAGTGATTCACGGTACTGTAAAAATTCGATGTCTCTAGAATTCAATACTCATGGTATAAAAATGGTCTTTTATATACAGAATATTACTTACATATATGCTTCCCGAAAACGCTTATATTAAGTTTATGAATCTTATTTTCTTAAGAGGAATCACAACACTTCTAGTTTTCACAGCTTCTCATTCAGTTAGTTTATTTTACTATAAATAATTCTGTATTTACAGTTTTTACACATTCCTGTAGGTCTTCTTACATCTTCATAATTGTCGTTTACAGTCACCCTGTTATTTACATTTCGCTCGCTATAAATTCTGTCCCTCACACCCTTCATCTTACATATGATCTCATATTTTCAAACCTAGTTGAACTGTCAGCGTATTGATGTTCGTGCACCTATCGCTCTATTCTCACGTTCACCTGGAGATCACCTTCTCCTGTTGCTTACAACCATTACTCAATTCGCACTTTGTTGCTGTCGACTTTCACTTTCACCGTCTTGTCCATCATTCATCTTCACATAATACTCATATTACTTCTCCTCCATGTTTTTTTTTTTTCCTTGTGTGTGTGTTGCACACCCTTCCACCTTACACAACCCGCATCATAGGAGAGAGGAGCTTACAGACGGCGTTTTAGTTCCAACTTGGGTCATTTAACTAAAGTCAGTGTGATTTTGTAAATGGTCAAAATCTGGACCCAAAAGTGGTGGTAGCTCGTGTACCTCCCCTATGTGCGGGTGGTTATTTGTGTATTGTTCCAGTCCCAGTATGGCTGCTTTATTGTTCTTTACCTTCCACGTAAAACATTTCCACTATCACCCTACCTGTTGTCAGTTAAGTGAATTCAGCTGTTCTTCACCTTAAATTTCCACATGTAGTTCACATTGAACTTTCTGTTGTTCACTGTACTCCGTTTCTCAACTGTTTATCTTGCTAAACTTTCTGTCTTTTGCACTACGTTGTTCTCGTGTTTTTATTACCATTTTCATTTGTTCCTAACTTTAAAACTTCTTATGTCTTTCATTTACACATAAAAGGGTCACTTGAATTGTTATCTTGCTGTTGTCTGGCAAGATGACTGTTCGCCAAACCATACCACGGGTGGGTTAGAACCCGCTCGATTCAGAGATGTCGCATAAATCCAATAAAACGCGCGTTAGACCACTGGTGATCAGCGGATAAACACGTCTTATGTCTGGAGTTTTTGAAACCTCTCTGGTTGTGGGTTCTAACCCACCCGTTCGGTATGGTTTATTTACAATCCTGCCATTACGATTGCGTGAGTCCCTGTAACTGTTGGTTGAACGAGCGGATGATGAATGTGTTCCCAGATTTTGAGTCGCCATACCTTAAGAAAGAAAACGCCGATTTGGTTAAAGAGAATTATTTGACAGAGGAAGGGTAAAAGGGGACAGAACGTCTTGGAAAGAATGCTGCAGATTTGGAATATATTTTATTATGGGAAAGGGTGCTAACGAAAATTTCATATCGTAGGTGTAATTCAATACTCAAGAAATTCTCCAGAGATTCGGTGTCTAGTGCTGTTGGACCATATTCCAATTGTCTACCATGTCCATTCAGGAAATTGAAGGATCAACAGAAAACAGAAACTAAGAACGTGATGCATTGATAAGTATGAGTAAAAGAATATGACTCTTATAAAAACTGAAGTAAATGTGCTTATTGAGAATTTTAGGAGTCTGTAGAGATAGCTGAGACTGTGTGATTAATCCCAGTATAAAAACTGAATCACAATAATACCTGTGGAGTATTGTGTCATGGATCAACCTACGGACAACACTAAAGGTATATATGAGTTTGAACACCTTTAATAACAGGAAGGCTGCTATCTGTCAGTGAGGTCGGACTGATGGTGACGCCAAGTTAACCTTGACAAGCTCATATCAACGTTAACTTCTTCATATTTTTTTGTTAAGAAGTTGTTGATTGCACTGATACAGAGTTTGTTTTTTTTTTCTTCATTAGCACTGTGTGCATATATACCTCTAAAAATATAATTAAATGCTTAGAGTCTAGAAGAGTGTAGAGAGTTCTTTAAGCGATGATCTTACAGTCAGTGATGGAGCTTTTGTTGCTTTTGTCAGTAACCAGCCCATAGTGACCAACTAAATTAATGCTGGTAGCTAGTGTATACAAAAGAAATGTGTGTGTCTTTAATTAAAAGACTATGTGGACCACCTTCACCATACCTTCACTATTATGTCATCCAACTGATCACTGTGTGTGTGTTCACCACCTCTCTAGTGCCATCTCTCCTGCTGTCATAACCAACGTTCTTGCTGCCATAACCACTCATTCTGATGTTATCACCCCTCCACTCTTAAGTATTTCATTCACTCTGACCCTTCTGCTAATAACCCTCTGCTTTCATCCCTTCACACTGCAGGGGGAGACTCCCTCACCACTGCCCAATATACAGAAATATATATCCACCATCTTTCGTTCTGCTTTATCTCCCTCACACTGCTCATCACATCCGCTGTTTGAGCTCTTTGTCATCACACCTTCACTCTACACTGTCCTGTGTTACATCTTCTCGCCTCAACATTAGTTAGCCTTTCATTAAAGCAATTCTTTCGTATAGGGTATCTAATTATTATTCTTAGTACAGCTCCTATAACAGTAATTACGATTCCACCCTGGATTAATTACATTTCCCCAGTTATTTTTCCATCCACCAGTAGTTAGATATTCAGCCATACGTTAGACACATACCTCCAACTTAGTACCAGTCAATCCTTCTTGAGTGTGACGTTTCTGTTAAATACTACCAGTTACACTCTAACTGATTCCCAATAATCTTCTGTGTTGCCACGCTGGTGTCCCATTACCCTTACCTACACCGGAAAAGATTTGGAAACTGCTCACACATATGCGTTTTTTTTTTTTGTTTTTTTTTTCATCGCCGGTAATCTCCCGACCCGGGTACTTTTCCAATAGTGGATGGCCGGCCCTTGGCTCACCTATCTTGGAGGGGATCGTATCACAGAACGTCTATGGTCTCCCCATGGGAGGAGATACAGTTACCCCCGTCTGTCTTACATTCTGAGGGTCCTCAACCCCCCACATAAGATGTCCTAGCCCTAAGCCTAAAAGTACCGACCTTCAAGTAGGGCTCCGTAAGAGAGATATGGTTTTTATAACTTTCAATGGCCAGAATATTCGTATCATTTAAGTAAGTCGGCAGCTGGTATCTTCAGGGTCACCGTGCCCAGCTAAATATTATTAAAATTCTTTCATTTTTTGTAAGACCATTACTAATGCCTGCGTTGATCACGGAGGGTGCTTTTTTTTTCATATTTATTACTTGTATTATTGTGCTATTTCTTTTAAAAAATCAAACGTGAAATTGTTTAGGAAGATATGAAGTTCCATGTTGGAGCCTTTTGCTGCTACTGTCAGAGGTCCAAGGCCTTCCCAATAACAGCAAAATTAAAATGCCCAAGAACATATGTGTAATACAAAATGCAGACTCGTGGTTGAAATAAAACCGACATCTAAAAAATAATGTATCGTGGTAGGCTATCATCAGTGTCCCTCTTCTGTCACTCCCCCGCTCTACTGTTATGATCATGACTGCTGTCATCATATGTCATGTTGCTCTTCACCTTCATTGCTCTGCTGTCAGCCGTCAGCTCTGTGGCCATCACCTTCACTATGCTGTCAACACCGTTTCCTCTGTGGCATCACCGTCCACTCTGCATGCCATGACATCACTCTGCTTGATCATCACCTGCAGTGCTCTGCTGTTCATAACAGTCATGTCATCACTATTCACTAACTGTCAATTCCTCCTCCTTTCTACTAATCATTTCCTTTACTCTGCTGTCATCACCCTCTGCTCTTATCACTGTCCACTCTCTTCATCATAATTCCGTTGTCATCACCGTATCATGTTCCTCACTCTACGATCATCTCTCTCGTTGCCCTTGTAGGGAATCGTCACTGTCATTGGGAGATGACCTCTGAACGATGGGGACCTTTCAAATGTCAGTTTTACCTCCACTGTTAATTGGCTGTCAATTCTTCACTAATTACGATTCAATCAGAAATTGCCTTTCTAAATTTTCAGCATTTGTTCTTCCACAAGTAGTTATCCTTTCACCTTCAGTTATCATTCCTTACTATTGTTATTCTTTAACCAGTAATTTTCAACAAATCAATAGTTATCTTTCCACCAGTATCATTATTTTTTACCAGTACTTATATAATGAGTATCAGTTATCATTCCTCATTAAGTTATCCTTCGACCAGTTTTTATCCTTCAATTGGTAGTTGTCCCTTAGTCAGGAACTTAACTTCAACCTGTAGTTAACCTTCCACCAGTAGTTATTATTCTACAATTCGTTATTCTTGCACGCGTAGATATTCTACTATCTTTAGTTATTCTTCCTCCAGAAGTTATTTTTCCACTAGTTTCAATCAAGCAATAGTTATATCGTTTGACATTTACGAGTAGTTATCTTTATATCAGTAGCTAGCCTTCCACCCATAGCTATCATTGCACAAACACTTATCATTCCTCCAGTTGTTATCCTTCCATCAGAAACTATCGTTCAACCAGTAGTTATCCTTCCACCAGTAACTATCTTTCCATTAGAAGTTATCTTTCTACCATTAGTTATCCTTCCATCTCTTGCATCCTTCCACCACTAGTTATTCTGACACTACACACAAATAACCCGCATTAAGGAGAGAGGAGCTTATGACGACGTTTCGGTCCGACTTGGACCATTCAGACCGAAACATCGTCGTAAGATCCTCTCTCCTATGTGCGGGTTATCTGTGTATTCTTTTCCAAGTCACGGAAACTGTTGCCTTTGTGTTATTTTTTTTTTTTTTCTGGGGACGCAGTTATTATCCTTCCAATGGTAGCCTCCTAACAGTATCTATCCAATAATTGAAGTTTTATTACCACTGACTCCTGTGTGGGCATCTAGGTTCATCAAACCTACTACTGGCCACCCACCTGACTGTGTGATATGGTATCATACTACCTTTACTAGCACACCTGACTGATGGCATCTGGTATTCATCACCCAAACCTACTTGGCCACCACCGACTGTGGCACCCTGGTATCATCAACCTACCTACTGCCACCACCTGACTGATGTGGCATCTGGTATCATCACCCTACTAACTGGCCACCACCTGACTGTGTGGCCGACCTGGTATCATCAACCTACCTACTGGGGCCACCCCTGTCTGTGTGACATCGGTATCATCACCCAACCTACTGGCCACCACCTGACTGTGGCATTTGGTAATTCATCACCCTTACCTACTGGCACACCTTGACTGTGTGCACCTCTGCTGTATCATCAACCTACCTACTGTCACCACCTGACTGTGTGGCATCTGGTTATCATCACCCTACCTATGGCCACCCACTGAATGTGTGGCATCTGGTATCATCACTCCCTACTACTGGCACCACCTGACTGTGTGGCATCTGGTATTCATCAACCTACTACTGGCCCACCACCTGACTCTGTGGCACCTTGGTATCATCCACCCTACCTACTGGCACCACTGACTGTGTGGTGTAAGAATTGTTAATCATCACCCTACCTATATGGCCACGCACCTGACTGTGTGCATATGGTATCATCAACCTGACCTGTACTGCCACACTGACTGATGTGGCACCTGTATCATCACCTACCTACTGGCACCACCTGGACTGTGTGGCATTGGTATCTCACCACTACCTACTGGACTCACCACCTGACTGTGTGGCATCTGGTATCATCGCACCCCTACCTACTGGACACACCTGATCTGTGTGGCACCTGGCATCATCAAACCTACCTATGGTTCACCACTGACTGTGTGGCATCTGGTATATCACCCTACCTACTGGCCACCACCTGGACTGTGTGGCAATCTCTGGTATCATCACCTACTACTGGCACCACTCTTGACTGTGTGGCATCTGGTATTATCACCCTACCTACTGGCCACCACCTGACTGTGTGGCCACCTGGTATCCATCAACCTACCTACTGGCCTCCAACTGACTTAGTGTGGCATCTGTTCATCACCCTACTACTGGCCACACCTGCCTGTGTGGCATCATTGGTTCATTCACCTACCTACTGGACCACACACTGATGTGTGGCACCTGGTATCATAACCTACCTACTGAGTCACCATCTGACTGTGTGGCATACTGGTATCATCGACCCTACCTATCTGGCCACCACCTGACTGTGTGGCACTGTATCATCAACCTACCTACTGGTCCCACCTGACTGTTGTGGCATTCTGTATCACCCTACCTACTGGCCACACCTGACTGTGTGGCATCTGGTATCATCACCCTACCTACTGGCACCACCTGACTGTGTGGCATCTGGTATCATCACACTACCTACTGGCCACCCACTGACTGTGTGGCACCTTGGTATCATCAACCTACCTTACTGGCAACACTGACTGTAGTGGCATCTGGTATGTATTCCCTACCTACTGGCACCCTGGATCTGTGTGGGCATCTGGCCAAATCAATCACCGTACCTACTGGCCACCACCTGTTGCTGATGGCATCTGTATCATCAACCTTACCTACTGGCCACCACCTGACTGTGTGGCATTTTGGTATCTACACCTACCTACTGGCCACCACCAGCCTGTGTGGACATCTGGTATCATCCACTACCTACTGGCCAACCACCTGTCTGTGTGGCATCTGGTAATCATCACCCTACCTGAACTGGCCACCACTGTCTGTGTGGATCTGGTTATCATCACCCTACCTATGGCCACCACCTGACTGTGTGGCATTTGGTATCATCAACCTACCTACGGGCCAACCACCTGGACTGTGTGGCATTGGTATCACCCTATCTACTGGTCACCACAATGACTGATGTGTGCATCTGGAATCATCACCCTACTACTGGTCACCACCTGTCTGTGTGGGATATATATGGGGCTTAAACGTTCTTAACCAGGAATATTTGCATCCTGACGATGAAGGTCGGCAGCTGGTGTGAGTCATAGTCACTATGTCGAGTTAAGAGTGTAAATTCTTTTTGTAAAATACTACTAATGACTGCATGAACCACGAATGCGTTTTTGTTCTAAAATAGTACTTAATATATTTTCGAGTGAAACTCAAAGTTAAAAAGAGTGGAATTGTTTAGGGAAGATGATGAACGTTCAGTGTTGCAGCTGTTGTTACTTACTGTCAGGATCAGACTCTCAGCAAAAGCAAAATTACTCCTATCAAGCAACTGCATGTACGAATGGAGAGAGAAGAGGAGAGAAGAGAGAGAGAGAAGATCGAGACGAGGAGGAGAGAGAGACGAGAGAAGAGAGAGAGAGAGAGAGAGAGTAGAGAGAGAACCAAGTGAAAAGCCTTCACTGGACACTCCTTATATCTACAACAAAACAAGGGGGGGATAAAAATACAACATCCTTCACCACGGCAAACATCGTGACGAAGTCCTACAGAATCAGCCTGGGTTTGGCTTTCGTTGTAGAGAGGTTTGCTACTGCTAAGTACAAACAGCTCATGGCGAACGGTATTAAGAGAATATATCCTACGCGCACCCTATAACAGGAACTCGCTTGTTGCACATGGGATGTTAAGGCCTGTAGGGGCTCGCTGAATATGGGCGCGAAGTTCAATATAGTAGGATTGCTAAAATGGGAGGGTGAACAGCAATAAGAAAGCTTAGCATCAGGTAGAGTAGGCCGTCCTCAAAAACTGTAGTCCCTGGCCAAGAACAGAAAGAGATTTGTCTGCGTGATGAACTCATTCCACCTCTAATGTCCGACAGAGGATGGGACCACTCTACTAGTAGTGAAAAGAAAGCTGACCTCTTTGCCGAGCACTTTTGCTCTACCAAAATGCAAGTTCTGCTCCAGCAAGGGATCCTCCTTGGCATAGCTGCAAGAACTGTGTTCAAAAAATGTCAGTGGTGATGGACAATAAAGCCCAGGGAGATGCATTTTCCCTCTTAAATCGCTTGACCAAGAGAAATGGTTGTAGGCTCTGACAAGTTGGAGCCTCCAAAGATTTCTGAGATGTGCACACCAGCTAGCAAGCGCCTCTAACTCGCATCTTTTCAGCACTGCTAGTACAGGTGTTAAATGGACTCTGTGGAAAAAGGCAAATTGTAGTCCTTGTTCAATAAAAGAACAGCAGAGCGAGAAAAATCAGCATACTACAAGGACCAGAAGTCACTCCTGTCAATCACATGGCAAGATCCTTGAGACAATAATCTCATGGCAAATGACAGAGTTTATTGACTACCACTCACTACTACTTTGTGATCGTCAATATGGCTTCAGGAAAGGTTACTCTGCTGCTGATCTGTTGTTAAACCTCTCCACTAAGTGGCACCAATCGCTGGATAGATTCCAAGTCAGCTGTTTGGTAGCACTGGACATTGCTGATGCTTTCGACTGGGTGTGGCACCAGGGCCTCTTGGCAAAACTGAAGGGTACAGGCAGCCTGAATTTTTTTTTTTCCTTTGCTCGATTTCGTTGATTTTTTTACCAGAGACTTTAGGCATATTGAGCCTATGGGTAAAAAATTGGATAAAGATCGCCCAATTTTAAAAAAAGTTATAAAAAATTAAAATGTAAAAAAAATTGGGACATGGCCCAACTTATAGAACGAAGTCAATATTGGCAATTCGAAAATCATTGTTGATAATAAAAAAAAAACCCCAAATATTAAAAGGTTAAAATTTCCCAAAAATTGTTTTTTGGAAAAAAAAATTAATTTTCCCCTTTTTTTTTTAAAAATTTTTTTTTTGGTTTACCAAAAAAATTTATTTTTTTTTTTTTTTAAAAAAATTTTTTGGAAATTTTTTTAAATTTTCCCCAATTTATGCAAAATTTTAAAAAGAAAAATTATTCCCCAAGACATCCATTAAAAGCCCAAACAGGCCCCCCTGAATAACTTTTGAAAAAAATTCAAAAATGATCGGTTCATAAATTTAAAGGTTTTTTTCCTCAGAAAAATACAATAAATGCATTTTAAAAAAAAACAAAAAAAAAAAAACATTGAACATTTACTATACAGGGGTAAAAAAAAACTCAAGTGCCTTTATCGTTTTTTGAGATTAGAAAAGGTTATAAGCAAACCTGAAAAATTCATGAAGATCCCTTTGCCTGAAGTTCTTCGGTGGCCGGCCAATCATAAAAATCCATCCCCTATCTGAAAAAAAGGGAAAGAAATGAATTTCAAAATCCTATTCCCCGTGATTTTCCCCCGTGATTTTGTACAATACATGTAAATGCCCAATATATGATATTTATAACATACCAATATAAAAATTACCAAAAAAAAAACTAATAAATTAGTACCCATGATGGATGTAGGTGGACATGATTATTATGCCCCAGGCAGCAGTGGAGGGTTTGTTGTTTGGTGTGCAGCCGTGGTGGAGGTGGGATATTTGCGGGGCTTCCCATATTTTTTGTTTTCCT
>NW_026505847.1:0-15386 GCF_026875155.1 Cherax quadricarinatus
AATAGCACTGCTGAGTTGGTTTGCTTCAAGAAAACCCGTTCGATGGGTTTCAGGATTATTTACCTGTGTCGTATAGCTATTGTGGTTTTAAACGGAAAAGTGATTTTTAAATTAAAAAAAAAAGAAATTAATTTTTTTTTGTCTAACAATGTAAAATATATTATAAAATGATAAAAAACCTTTACGGGAATTTATTTTTAAAAAACAGTCATGTCAAAAAAAAAAAAAAATAATAATTGACATTAAAGTAAAAGTTTTGAGAGTGCACAGGAACATTGTTTTCGTCCCCAAAAAGTGCATAAAAGGCGAAGTAGAGGAAAAAAGGGGCAGAAAAACTGCAACTTCTTTAAGAAGAAACCCAAGGAAAAAATATCAAGGAACTTCATGTTTATTTTTCAGAAAAAGGAATCAAGATCTAATCCCCCCCTTAAAAATTTTCCCCACCCTAAAAATTTTCCCCACCCTTAAGATTTCCCACCATAAGATTTTCCCACCCTTAAGATATTTCCCCCCCCTTAAGAAAATTCCCACCCTAAGTTTTTCCCACCCTTAAGATATTTCCCACCCTTAAGATTTTTCCCATCCTTAAAGAATTTCCCCCTTAAAAAATTTTCCCCACCTTAAAATTTTTTCCCCCTTAAGATATTTCCAAACCCCTTAAGTATTCCCCCCTTAAGATTTTTCCCACCCTTTAAATATCCCACCCTTAAATATTCCTCCCCTTAAGATTATTTCCACCCTTTTAGAATTTCCCCCTTTAAGATATTCCCACCCTTAAGATATTTCCCCCTTAAGATTTTCCCACCCTTAAGATTTTTCCCCCCCTTAAATTTTTCCCAAACCCCTTAAAAAATTTCCCCCCTTAAGTATTTCCAAAACCCTTAAGAATTTCCCCCCCTTAAGATTTTCCACCCAAGATATCCCACCTTAAGATTTTTCCACCCTTAAGAATTCCCACCCTTAAGATTTTCCCTACCCTTAAAATTCCACCCTTAAGATTTCCCCCCTTAAGATTTCCCCCACCCTTAAATTTAAAAGGCGGGAAACTCAAACTCGATAAAGTAATTGAAAGGCAAAAAAATTTTTTAAAAAAAGAATCATGGTATAAAAACCTCGGGTAAGAAATGGAAAGCCCATGGTATAGTCAAAAAAATTTGGAGTAGACGACCCCGAAGTTCTTAATACAAAAAAAAAACAGTCCTTACTAAACCCTTTCGTTATGATTTTAAAAATAATGGAAACCCATTAAAGGACTGACGTGCATGTGGGCCCCGAATTAATTCCCAAACTACCCGAACGATTAAAAACCAAACCCACCAAAGAAATTTTAGAAATATTATCCATCTGGCATGTTGTTAAAAACTAAAGTGAAATTTTTGTAGCCTCGCACCCACTAGCATGAAATCTTCCATCCCAGCAGTTTTTTGGAAACGTAAGACCGGTGTCACGAGCTCCCCTTCTTGTCCTTTCTCCTAAGTTAATTACTTAAACTTTCTTTTAATTTTTCACAGCAATCTTCTTTTTTTTCCTCCTCATTACTTGCCATATAATAATTTTTCGTAGTGTCGGTAAACAACACGAAACTTCTTCAATAATGTCAAATAAAGTTGTCAGGAAGTGAATTTTTTTTTACAGTGAACTTGAAGTTATTTTTTTTTTTATATATTTTAAATGCATACTAAAAACTTAGTGGCCCCCCCCTCGGAGTACCAAACTAATCATTCCTGCCCCTTTTTTCTACCCTATTTTTTTCGTGGGCTAAAAGTCAATTTTCCTCATTTAATTTTAATTGAAAGCCATTAATCCTTTCCAATTATTATTTATTATACGTAATTTTTGTTAATATTTATTATTATTTTTACATGTTTTATTATTATTATTTTATTATTTTTACAGATTATTATTATTATATTATTATTATTTTTTATTATTAATATTATTTTTATTTTTATTATTATTATTATTTTTAATTATTTTTATTATTATTATTATTAATTATGGGGAACGCTTGTGGGGGAGAGAAGGGAAGGTATTCAGGCTTAATTTAAAACAAAAACACAGACCCAATTCCTAATCAAACCCCTCCCCACTATTAAAATAATAATAATAATAATAATAATAAAAAAATACAATAAAATAATAATATAAAAAAATAAAATAATAATAATAATAATAATAATAATAAAATAAAAAAAAAATAATGACAGTAAGGAAAACTCAAAAGGGCCATGTTGGCGCCCCACAACAAAATTGGGAAACCATACTTTTAACCTGTCTGATTTAAAGAGTTTTAAGTATTAGGTTAAGCCTGCCCAAAAATGCCTGGGCCCTGTAGGGGCTTTTTTTGCTTCAGTCACTATTGAAACCCTTTTGCAAAGAAGTAAGACCCCTGAAATTTCGTTTGTATCTAAAAAGTAAAAAATCGACCGAACGACGGTTGTACCCTGAAAAAATTTGCATATGGGGCGTTCGTAAGCCGAGTTCCACTGTAATTGTTTAAAATAGGAAGAATAATTGCTATATTTTCCCTCATATTCCACCCACAGAGCGGTGCAGATGTGTGGTAAGAAAGTTGTCAGCTTGAGATGGAATATTTTAAATGGGGACTCTGGGGATACACTAGCAGTTATGGACTGCATGAAATACGGTGGGATGGGGGGAAGCAAAGTTATTATTTACCAAACATTGTAAAAAACGAGTGCTAAAACCTATTTTTCAAAACAATTAACAGTGGGAAAAAAAACATGTTCTGCCGTATATAACACACAAATGGGTCACATTAAATTTATAGCATCTGTGGTCATGGGGTGTTACGGATGAAAAAAAAAAAAAACCTGCGGGGCAAGTGTAGAGATTTTCATCACAAGGTGAAAATATCTGACCAGGTGTTAGAAAACCATGCGTGAGGATATAGAGCCCCAGTGCCGCCTCCACAGAAGAAAAATTTTAAAAAATATCTGCTAAGAGACTTAGTGGGACAAAGAAGATATCGTAAAGTATTCCACAAAGGATCTTATTATAAACATCAAACACTTCCACTCGGGAGAGTAAGCTGTTCTTGAAGGAATGCATCTCTTACCTTCCTATTCATACACAGCGAAATATCTCCTTATCGAGAGGGGTACAATAAAATCTTTATGTATAGGAGAGAGAGAGAAGAGAGAGAAAAGAGAGAGGGAGAAGAGAGAGAGAGAGAGAGAAAAAGGAGAGAGAGAGAGAGAGAGAAAGAGAGAAAAAAAGGAGAGAAAAAGAGAGAAAAGAGAGAGAGAGAGAGAGAGAAAAAGAGAGGGAAAAGAGAGAAAAAAAAAAATACTAAAAAGAAATCGTTAGGCTTATTTAGAGAGACAATGAAACACCATGTCAACTCAAATGATTTTTTAAAAAAAGAACGCAGGGGGTTGTCACAAATTTTAAAAATTTAAAATGCCCACGTACACGTAGATAAATGAACATAATATATATATATTATTATATAAAATAATATATTTATATATATATATATATATTAATATAAATATATATAATATTAATTATATAATATATATACAAAAACCCGTGAAATTTCCCAAGCGTTTTCCCGTGACTTCTCACTTTAAACAAGGAACAAAAAAACAAAAAAATCAACAGGAAGGCATGAAAAGGAAAAATTACACCTCACGCCACGTCATAAAAACAAGACTACACCTTACAGTCAATCATAACAAAAAGACTACACCTCCAGTCAAATCAAAAAAGACTGCCCCTCACAGTCACATCACAACAAAAAGACTACACCCACAGTCACGTCAAAACAGCAAGACTACACCTCACAGCACATCACAAAAACAGGATTTAAACCTCACAGTCACGTCCCAACAACAAGAAAACCCCTCACAGTCACATCAAAAACAACAGGACTCCCCCCACAGCAGCCCATAACAACAAGACTACACCTCACGTCACGTTACAACAACAAGACTACCCTCACATCACATCACAACAACAGGAACACCTACAGCCACTCACAACAACAAGACTCACCTCACGCCACTCACAACAAAAAAGACTACACCTACAGCCACGCACAACAACAAGACTACACCCACAGCCAGTCAAACAACGGGGGCACACCTACTCACGCACAACAAAAAGACTACACCTCACACCCACGCACAACAACAAGACACACCTCACAGCCACGCCCACAAAAACAAGACTACACCTCACACCCGACAAAAAAAAGGACTCACCTCACAGTCACGTCACAACAACAAGATCACCTACGCCACTCACAACAAAAAGGGACTAACCCCTCACATCCTCATAACAACGAGACACACCTCACAGTACGTCACAACAAAAGAACACCTACAGTCACATCAAAACAACAAGACACACCTCACAGTCACGTCCAAAAAAACAAGACTAACCTCACAGTCCGTCAAAACAACAAGAACATCTCCCAGTCACGTCACAAACCAACTAGACCCACAGCACGTCACAGCAACAAACACACCTCACGTCATGTCACAACATCAAGATCCCACCTCACAGTCACGTCACAAAAAACAAGACACCTCACAGTCAGGGTCACAACAAGACTACACCTCACGTCATGTCAAAACAAACTACACCTCACAGTCACGTATAAAAAAAAATACTTTCCCATCACGTCACACCAACAGGACTACACCCACAGTCAGTCAAAACAACAGGTACCCCCTCACAGTCACTCACAACAAAAAAACACACCTCACAGTCACATCACAACAACGGACTACCCCTCACAGTCACGTCATAAAACAAGACACACCCACAGTCATTACAACAAAAGACTAACCCCGCACATCACAACAACAGGACAACCTCACAGCCACGTCACAACAAAAGACTACCCTCACAGCCACGTCACAACAAAAAGACTACCCTCACGCCACGTAAACAAAAAGATCCCTCACAGCCACGTCACAAAAACAGGACTACCCTCACAGTCACGTCACAACAACAAGACTACACTCACGCCACGTCCAACAACAAGACAACCCTCACAGCCACGTCACAACAACAAGACTACACTCACACCAGTCAAACAAAAAGACTACACCCACAGTCAGTCAAAAACAACAAGACTACCCCCTCACAGCCACGCCCCAAAACACAAAACTACACCTCCAGTCACGTATAACAACGAGACTACACCTCCCCTTCACGTCACAACAACAAGACTAACCCACTCACTCTAAAAAACAAGACCCCTCACGTAAACCCACAAAAACGACACACCTCACAGTCACGTATAAACAACAAGCTACATCTCCCAGTCACGTCACAACAACGGATAACCCACAGTCACGTCACAGAAACAAGACAAACCCCCTCACAGTCATGCCCAAACTCAAGACTACACCTCACGTCAGTCAAAAACAACAAGACTACACCTCACAGACGAAAACAAGACAAACCTCACATCATGTCAAAAAAGACTAACCTCACATCACGTCATAACAAAAAGACACATCTCCAGCACTAAAACACCAACAGGACTACACCCAAGTCACGTCACAACAACAAAACTCACCTAACATACTCAAAAACAAGAACACCTCACAGTCACGTCCAACAACAAGACTTCACCTCACATCACGCCCCAAAACAAGACACACCTAAAGTCACGTCATAACAACAAAACCCTCACGTCACGTCAAAAAACAAGACACACCTCACAGTCACGTCACAACAAAAACTACACCTCACAATAGTCACAAAAACAAGACTACACCTCACAGCAGCCCCAAAAACAACAAGACAACACCTAAACAGTCACGTTAAACAACAAGACTACCCTCAATCATCAAAACAAGACTACACCTCACAGTCACCCCATAACAACAATACACCTCACAGTCACGCCCAAAACAAAAAACTACACCTCCAGTCACGTACAACAACAAGACTACCCCTCACAATCTGTCACAACAAAAAACTAACCTCACAGTCACTCACAACAACAAACTACCCCTCACAGTCATTAAAAACAACAAGACTGCACCTCACAGTACATCACAACAACAGGACTACACCTCACAAACATCACAAAAACAGGACTACACCCCACATCTCGAGGCATAATTTTTACTTGTCTAATTATCTTTAAAATTCTTCCAAAATTTTTATTAATTATATAAAAAACCAATTATTAAAAAAAAGGAAATATTATATTTTTGCCCAAAACTGTTTTTTTATGAAAAAAGATTAAATTTATATTCCTGTCGAACATGGATTGCTTGTAAACTTTCTAAAATTTTTTTGAAATAAATTGGATTTTTAAAGCTCTCACTGAAAAAACAACATTATAATCTTGTCCATTTAAGCTTTATTTATGTTTTTTAATATAATAAACTTAATCACAAATTTAACAAGGAACTTAAGCACATCGTCAGTTTTTAGGGGGACCCCCGGAACCCTCCAGGTATCCCTGGAGCATCCCGAAGGATTCCGGGGGTCAACGCCTCCCCCCGGCCGGTCTGTGACCAGGCCTCATTATGGATAAGGCCGCCAAGGCTGTTATTTTGGGCCGCACGAAACCGACATCAAAAAACATCCGGGGTATAAAAGATTTTTAAATACAACTTTGATTTTAAAAGTCTCAAGAAGGAAGGCATATAAACCCAAAGTTTTCAGGAAAGGAGAACCAACATATTTTTATTTGAATAAGGCGGGGTTGTCCTTTTTTTAATGTTAAAATTTCAAAAATTTTAAAAAGATTTATCAATTCGTTTTTTGGGTTTTTAAAAAAATCTTTAAAGCATTTTAAATTTTGGATATTTCCTCATCTAGAACTCGGCAGAAACATAAATATCTAAAAAAATTTTGTGAGAAAACAGACATTTTAACCTATCTTGATGTGAAAATAAAAGTGGTTTAAAACGTTTTTTGGGGTTTTTTCTGTAAATTTAAATTTAAAAAAATTGTTACCTTAATTTTTAAAAAAAATCTGGGAAAGAAAATAGTTATTTCCCTCGAAGTCAACATAAAATTTATAGAATGAGCAAAAACTTTAATTTAATTTAACAAAAAAATGGTTTATATCAACATTCTTAGGCATAAGCAGGAAATACCATCACATATCTTACCACATTTTCTCTTTACATTTAAAGATTTTTTTTTTTCTTTTGTTTTAAATGAAAAACTAATAGTTTTGTACCAAAATGTACGATATATATTTAATATATATATATATATTTTTAAAAATATATATAAAATAATATATATAAAAATATATATAATTAAAATATAAAAATTTTTTATTTTAATATATAATATATATAAAATATGAATAAGATCACAGAAACGGTGATTTCGGGAATTGCAAAACAACCACTGGAAGATAGAAAAGTTCCAATCGTTTTCGTGAACTCACGTTTTCAAGGAACAATGAAAGAAAAACATAAAAGGAAGTATAAAAAAAGGGGTCCCCCCACCTCCTCAGATCCCCAAAAAACAGAAACACCTGACGCGAGACGCAGGCCCGCGGGCCGAACTAAACAGCCTCATACAACCCCACCAAACAAACTATTTAAAACCCAAGAAAATAAGAAAAATTATTATTTGTCCAAATTATTATTAAATTCTCCCCAAATTTCTTTTAATTATAAAGGGATCAAATTTTATAAAAACCCAAATGAATATTCTTTTATTGTCAAAACGTTTTTTTATGAAACAAGATTCAATTATATTCCTGTCGACCATGGACTTGCTGAACTACTTTTCAATTTTTTAAAAAAATAAATTTGGAGGGTTAAAATCTCTTACATGAAAAAAATGGCTTTGGGTTTGTCCAGTTCAAAATTTTTATATTTATGTTGTTTTAAATCTTATTTGAGATTTTTACCGTTTGACCGTAATAAATTTATCGAAAATTTTTCAAGGAATTTTTATGGACACATCCATCAGCTTTTGGGGGGGAATTTTTTTATAAAAAATTTTTTTTACTGTTTAAGATTTTTGAATACAACTTTAATAAAAAAGCCCTTTAAAAGAGAAGGCATATCAAAACCCAAGTTTTTTTGGTAAGGGAGAAAAACATATTTTTAGTTGAATAAGGCGGTTTCCCTTTTTGGATTGTGAAAATTTTAGTAATTTGAAAGATTTATTTTTTACATTTCTTGGGTATTTCAAAACATTACCTATTTTTAAAATTTTGGATATTTTCTATCTTGAACTCTGGACTACAAATTCGTAAAGCCTCAAAAAAAAATTGAGAGAAAACAGACAGTTTAACATCTTGATGGGAGATTTAATAGGGACATAGGAAAAAGTTATTTTTAGGTTTTCTTTTAAAAATTTTAAAAATTTGGAAAATTCATTAAATTTTCCTTAATAATTAAAAATCTAGAAAAGGCAATGGTTTTTTTCTTCAAATTCAAAAGTAAAATTTTTAGAATGGGGTAAGCTTTTTTTTTTGCCAAGGAAATGGGGTAATCTACATTTTTTTTGGGGATAAACACAAAAATCATCAACTATTGAACCATTTAGTCTATTAGGGGGGATTGGGTAAAGCAACCTTGTTTTAAAAATTCCTGTAAGGCCACTAAAACAGGCAAAGAGGATTTCCCATTGCCCAAACCAAATTCTGAGTGCAAAATTATATTAAATACAAATTTTTTCCTCAACAATGAAAGTTTAAAAAGTTTAATGATAGTAAATGGGAAGGAAATCATAATTTCGGTTCTTAGATAAGAAACTTAATAAAACACAACAGGAACTTTTTGTAAACAAGGGAAATAACATCAAAAAATATCAGTTAAAATCATTTAAGTAAAATCAAGGAGCTTATTTACCTACAAATGCTTTTAAATTTCACTGTTCCTTTTTATAATGTGATTTCCGAAGTGCTTGGAACTTCTCTATTTTTTTCACAGGTTGTTTTGCATATATTATATAATTTAAAATTTATATTAATATAATTTAAAAATAATATATATTTAAAAATTTTTAAAAATTTTTATTATTATAATTTTATTTATATTAATATATAAATATATATATAAATATATATATTTATAAAAATATTTTAATATATATTTAAAATATATAATATATTTTATTATATATAATATATTATATATTTAAATATATATATATATATAATATATATTATATATATATATATTTTAAATATATAATATTTATAATAAAAATAAAATTTAAATTTTTATAAATTATAATAAAAAATTTTATTTACTGTTGAAAAGAAAATTTTCAGTATAAAAAAATGGGGCAGAAAACTGAACCAGGGGTTTTAAAAGGAAAAAGTGCCCCGACGTTACCATAAATACAGGTTTGAATTTGGAATTTTAAGCCCCCTAAAAAAGTGGATCAAGGCCCCGCTTTTAAAAGCCTTTTCGACCCGTTTCAAAAAACCGCTTAACCCCCGAGTGAATTTTTTTAAGGAAAATTTCTTAATTTAAATTTTAAAGGGCCCCTTATTTTAATGTTAATTTCTTCATTTTTTTTCTTGCAATTTTGAAAACCCCTTTTTGAAACTTTAAAAAATTTTCCCTGCTTTCCTAAAAGGATCCTAAATTTTTAATTAATGTCCCCACCATTTCTTTTTTAATTGAACACATTTTAATTTTAAATGAATAACAAGAATGTTTTATGGGATTCTTGTGTATTGTGATTCTTTTTCCGGGAAATACTTTTCCTCCCCCTTTTTTTGTGAAATATTTTCCAAGGAAAATTCCCCCACCGATTTTAGTTTTTCCCTGTGAATAATTAACGGGGAACTTCTTTTTTAGGGGGACAATCAGTTTGTTTGGGTTTTTTTAAACTAGTAAATAAATTTTTTTGAAATTCCCTTACATCTGGAATTTATCGTAAATTTTTTTAAACTTTTTTTAATTTCCAAAAAAACTTCATCCTAAAATTTTTTGTGTAAATTTCTTTTGCTTTTTTAATCAAACACTTTTTTAAATAATGGGGAATTTTTGTTGAGAAACAATCTTTTTTGGGAAATTAGGTTAAAAATTACTTTTAAATTATTTTTTGATGTCCCTTTTCATCGTTTTCTTTTAAATTTTTGTAAAAAACATTTTTAGCCCAAACTTTAATTTTTATTTTTAGTAATTTCTTACTTTCCTCTTAAATTCAAAAGTTTCTAAACTTAAAATAATTTTGAATTGTTTTGTTAAACCAATTTTCCCTTATTTATTAAGAAATTAGGAAAAATTAAAATTAAAATTTTTTTGTTTTTCTGATTTTCCGCCTGTTTTTTCAAAATTTTGGGAAAAACTTTTTGGGTTTCAAACTTAATTATTGGATTTTTTAGGATTTTTGCCCCGAGATACAAAGATGCCCCTTTCAGTTTGACTTTAAACTTCGTTTCGGGTGAAAGGTTTTAAATTTAATATTTTCATGTTTTTAAACCCTGCCTTCCGTGTTTTAAACGCAGCGTTAATTTAAATGAATTGAAAATTGTCACGTCGACATCGCTGTAAATAAGTTAACGGGGGTTTTATTCCTACGGTATACCTTTTTGGGTGGCAAAATTTAAAAACTTTTTTAAGATGTAACATTCAAGAGGATTTTACTAACTGCAAATTTAATTGGCGCCAGGGACTAAAAATCTTTCGGTCACTCAAATTTAAAAGGTTTTCGTTTAAATATTTTCTTCCTCGTTTCTAAGGTCAGGTGTCCCTTTTACGGTTTTAAGGGTTTTTTTTAAAAAAATGGACGGTGCCCAACCCACAATCCCCCCTTCATAAGGAACGTTTATCTTCCTGCTATAGGTTTTTGACGTTTTTGGGGAAATTTCTTAGGTTTGGAGGCCCTCCCTTGATTCATTCAAGGAGGGTAAGGGGGGCAAAAAAAAGACAATGAAAACCCTGGGGAGAATTAAATTTCGGGGAAAGATATGTCCCCCAAATTCAATTTTACAACTTTTTCCCCCCACCAACTATTCCCAACAAAATTTTTTAACAATAAAATTCCCAAACCTTTCCTCCCCCCCTTTTAAAACAAACCCCCAAAAATCAAAATTTTTAATACAAATAAAAAAACAAAAAATCCAATTTAAATACAAAACAATACCCCAAAAAATTTAAAAACATGGAAAACCTAAAATTTACCAAGCATTTAAATAAAGGGGCCCCACCAACACCACCTCCCCACAAAACCCCACCACCTCCCAACACCTCACCCCCTTCCCCCCCCCACCACCTTCCACCCCAACCACCTCCAACCCCACCACCCCCCCCAAACCCCCTCCCCACCACACCACCTCCACACACACCCCCTCCCACACCACACCACTCCCACCCAACCACCCCCAACCACACCCCTCCCCACCACACACCTCCAAAAAATTATATCAACTCCCAAAAAAAAAAACCCCCCCCCCACCCCAATCACCAAAAAAAAAACAACCTGCACCCCCCTCCCAAACCAAAAATCCCCCCAAAAACGCCACCTCCCTTACAATAAAGTCCCACCAAACCCCAACCTCCCCCAATAAAACAAACAAACCCCTCCCCAAAACCCCCCAAATTCCCCCACAACCACTCCCACACCACCCCCTCCACTCCCCAAAACACCTCCCACAAAAACATCTCCCCCCACAACACAACCTCTCACACACACCTTCCACAAACAAAACCAACACCACCTCCCCACCTCCCCACCAAACCCAAAATTCCCACCCATCCCCACCACCCGACTCCCTCACAAACACCAACTAACATCCGAAACTCAAAACAACAAAAAAAAAAAAAAACACTCCCCAAACCCCGGGGATTTTATCCAAAGAGAAAACACCCCCACCAAACATACAACCATCCACAAAAAAAAATACACCCAAAACCCCACCCGGGGGGCCTCCCCTCACCACAAAAACCCACCATAAACCCCGGGGCCTTCAAAAAAACAAATACCCACCCCCACAAAACAACATCTACCCCAAAACACCACCACCCCCAACCACACAACACCACCCCCCAACAACACCCCCACACGCACCACCCCTCAAACCCCAAACCCCCTACCCCAAAAATTCCCCCACACACCATTCCCCCAAAAAACCCAAAAAACCACAAACCCACCTCCCACAAAAATATCCCACACAATACCAACTACAAAAACCCCCAAAACCAACCCCTTCCACACAAATCTACCTCCAATCCC
Source organism: Cherax quadricarinatus (assembly GCF_026875155.1). NCBI lineage: Eukaryota > Metazoa > Arthropoda > Malacostraca > Decapoda > Parastacidae > Cherax > Cherax quadricarinatus. The sequence goes on from NW_026505847.1 coordinate 12,160, forward strand.
AAAACCCCCACAAAATAAAAACCTAACACCACAACACCCCCCCCAAAAAAACCACCTCCCAACAACACCTCCTCACAACACCCCCTCCCACACCACCCGCCTACCCACCCCCCAAAAAACAAAACACACCTCCCACAAAACTCATCTCCAACAAACCAACCCCACCCAAAATCCCTCAAAAACACCACTACCCAAACCCCCCACCCACCTCCTCACAAAACCACCTCCACACCAACACCCCCCTCCCCACAACACCCCTCCCCCCACACCACCTTCCCCCCACCACCTCCCCCACACCACCCCCCTCACAAACACCACACCCCCAACCACCAACCACCTCCCCCACAAAACCACCTCCCCCCCAACCACTCCCCACAAACCCCCCCCCCAACACCCACCTTTAAAACCCCTACCCAAAAAAACAATCCCTTTAAACACCCCCAAAAACCCCTACCCCCCCCACCACACCCCCCCCACCACCCGGCCCCCCCACCACCCCCACAAAACCCATCCCCACACAACACCCCTATAATACCCCTACCACAAACCCACCCACCACCCCCACCACAACCTCCCCCAACCACACCACCACCAAAAAATACATTTACACCACCCCTCCACACTTGGTCACCATAAAATTCCCAACGCAACCGCCCCACAGACCAACCCCATTTTCCCCAACAACCACACCCACACGCTTCATCACCAAACACCATATCCCCAAACAGTTCCCCCACCCCCCACCCCAACAGCCCCCACCCCCACCTCCTGGTTTGGGGTTTTTTTGAACAGTTTAAAATAAGGAGCCTGTGGGTTTTTTTTTACCCTTGTACAACCGGTTGTCCGGGACCACCCCCCCAAACCGGCCACAGCCAGCCCCAGCCAGATCCACCAGACCAACCCCGTCCCAACCAGTGTCAAACCAGCCTTTGTCTTTTCCATGTCCCAGCCGCCAGAACCAGGCCACCGCCCGCAAACCGAAGCGTCCCGTTTTAAACCCGCCCTTGTATTTTGTTTGAAGTGGCACAGCATCAGGGCCGGAACCCCCGTGTCACAACCCGGCCGTGTCTTAACCAGTGTCAAAAAGCCCGTCGGGGCCGGGGGGGGCCAGGAAAACCCGTCGTCAACCGCCCGCATCACCGTTTCTTACCAGTGTCAACCAGACCATCGCCACCAGGGCCCCCAAATTTTGGTTTTGTGAACCAGGTGTCATCAGGACATGTTTTTTTCTTGTGAACCCCGGGTTACTAGGACACTGTTGTGGTTCTTGTGAACCCGGTGTCACTCCCAAAAACTGTTTTGGTTCTTGTGAACCAGGTTCACTCAGCACAGTTTTGGTTTTTTGTGAACAGGGTTTCCCCAGGACACGTTGTGGTTCTTTTGAACCAGGGGTACTCAAGACACTGTTGGGTTCTTTTGAACCCGGTGCCTCAAGACACGTTGTGGGTTCTGAGAACCAGGTGTCCCCTCAGCAACCTGTTATGGTTCTTGTGAACCAGGTATCACTCAGGACACTGTTTGTGGTTCTTGTGAACCAGGTGTGTCACTCAAGACACTCTTGTGGTTCTTGTGAACCAGGTTTTCCACTCAGGACACTGTTGTGGTTCTTGTGAACCAGGTGTGTCACTCAAGACACTCTGTGGTTTTTGGTGAGCAGGTGTACTCAGGACACTCTGTGGTTCTTGTGGAACAGGTGTGCACTCAGAACTTTTGGTTTTGTGAACCCGGTGTCACTCAGGGCACGTTGTGGGTTCTTGTGAATCAGTGTAACTAGGACACTGTTGTGGTTCTTGTTGAACCAGGTGTCACTCAGACACTGTTGTGGTTCTTGTGAACAGGTTGTCACTCAGCACACTGTTGTGGTTCTTGTGAATCAGGTGTCACTCAGCACACTGTTGTGGTTCTTGTGAACCAGGTGTCACTCAGCACACTGTTGTGGTTCTTGTGAACCAGGTGTCACTCAGCACACTGTTGTCGTTCTTGTGAACCCGGTGTCACTCAGGACACTGTTGTGGTTCTTGTGAACCAGGTGTCACCAGCACACTGTTGTGGTTCTTGTGAACCCAGGTGTCACCCCAGCAAAACTGTTATGGTTCTTGTGAACCAGGTGTCACTCAGCACACTGTTGTGGTTCTTGTGAACCAGGTGTCCTCAAACACACTGTTGTGGTTTTGTGAACCAGGTGTCACTCAGCACACTGTTGTGGTTCTTGTGAACCCGGTGTCACTCAGCACACTGTTATGGTTCTTGTGAACCAGGTGTCACTCAGCACACTGTTGTGGTTCTGCTGGTGGTGGTGGTGGTGGTGGTGGTGGTGGTGCTGCTGCTTCTGGTGGTGGTGGTTGGGGGTGGGTGGTGGTGGTGGTGGGGGTGCTGCTGCTGGTGCTGCTATTGTTGCTTCTGCTTCTGCTGCTGGTGCTGGTGCTGCTTCTGCTGGTGCTGCTGGTTGTGCTGCTGGTGCTGCTGGTGCTTGTGCTGCTGGTGCTGGTGCTGGTGCTGCTGGTGCTGCTGGTGCTGGTTGTGCTGCTGGTGCTGGTGCTGCTGCTGCTGCTGCTGCTATTGCTGCGTCTGCTGCTGCTGCTGCTGCTGGTTTTGCTGCTTCTGCTGCTGGTTGTGCTGCTGGTGCTGCTGGTGCTGGTGCTGCTGGTGCTGGTGCTGCTGGTGCTGGTGCTGCTGGTGCTGGTGCTGCTGGTGCTGGTGCTGCTGGTGCTGCTGCTGCTGGTTGTGCTGTGGTGCTGGTGCTGCTGCTGCTGCTATTGTGCGTCTGCTGCTGCTGCTGGTTGTGCTGCTTTGGGGGTGTTGCTGCTGGTGGTGTGATGCTACTGCTGATGCTACTTTCTGCTGCTGGTGCTGCTATTGCTGGGTTCTGCTGCTGCTGTTTGGGTGCTGCTGCTGCTGCTATTGCTGCTTCTGCTGCTGCTGGTAGTGCTGCTGGTGGGGGTGGGTGCTGCTGCTGCTGCTGCTACTGTGGTACTTCTGGGGCTGCTATTGCAGCTTCTTCTGCTGCTGCTGCTGCTGCTGCTGCTGCTGCTGTGCTCCTGCTGCTGCTGGTTGTGCTGGTGGTGGTGGTGGTGGTGGTGGTGTGGTGGTGGTTTGGGGGTGGTGGTGGTGGTGGTGTTTGGGGGTGGTGGTGTGGTGGTGGTGGTGGTGGTGTGCTGCGCCTGCTGCGGCTGCTCCCGCTATTGCTGTTTTTTGTGCTGCTTGCTGGGTTTTTTGGGGTTTGGGGC
>NW_026505848.1:0-15774 GCF_026875155.1 Cherax quadricarinatus
AGGGGAATTCGTTCTGGACACCCAGTGAAAATAAGACGAGGATCCGGGATTAATTTCCACACGAGTGGGGTGTTCTTTCATGACAGGTCAAGATGGCCAGTAGTGTCAGTAAGCCAAGGAAATTTTCCCACTTTGGGAGTCATCGTCCGACTGAAGCGACTCTCTCTGTCCTCACTAAGCCAGTTTCTGAGTCACAAGGAATTTTATACAGTGAAGGATTCTCGCCAAGATATCACGTCACTTCTGTTTTTCCTACTTTGTGACTGAAGTTCCACGTCAATACTCTTCTGTTTTCAGCTAAATTTCTTTCCATTTCTTTCCACTGTGTGAAGCACTCCCGATCATTTTTAAACATTTTCATGAACAATAATTCTTTTAGGTCTTTCCATTGGCTAAATTTCCACTTTCCTGCTCCAATGAGGACGGGATGGTCTGACCTGGAGCAGAGAAGACAACAGATACAAAATGCAGACTTTAGACGGCTACGAACGAGTCACTTCCTCACCACGACCATTTCCCAGTTTCTTCTTGAACCAAGTTTTGTCCATGAGTGGTTATTTTTTGGGTAGGAAAGGTCCGTCACTGTTCTGAAAATACTTCGAACCCAGCTTTATTTTTCTGTTCTTAACGCCTCGGGCAAAATTGCTTTTCCAGTATCCTTGTCGAATTTCGTAAGTCCAATGGCAATGTCATGCTTTTCAATCCCTTGTTTGTATGACAATTCAAGGCTTTCGACACTATCCAGTTAACTAGGCTCAGTCTCGTCGGGTTTCAATCTCGTCAGGTAAACTCTCGTCAATAAACTAAACATCACTGCTATAAACATCACCACCACCACCATCAACATCATCATCCCCTCCTGTCATGTTCACGTTCTCTCTGACAGCCTCACTTTTAACTCGTCATACTCGGATTTATCTCACTTGACTACCTTCTCAGCTTATGACGCATTTCTACTTGATCCATCTTCGGATTCTAACAAACTTGTAGCAGGTGCAGGCGACTCCATGGAACGTGTCCAAACAACTTTTTTCCGGACTTTGAAAAAAGGCATTAAGAACTTGCTCTACTGTTTGGCTTCCTCCGCCTCCAACTTTCGTCTCTTCCGTCCTTCAGCTCCACTTTCCCCTTTTTCGTTTAAGAAATGTTTCGTGGTCTTACTCAGTGCCTGTAACTACCTCCCAGATTTCGCATGAGAATGGTCTTACTGCCAGTTGTCACTGAGCATAGTACTGCGAGTATGTGGTCATGTAGCTCCCACCACTATATTTTTATTTAATAATTTTTTAAACCGTTTCCCAGTGCTTCTGACGCATGATAATCAAAGACATGCAGCTGAAGAAAATTCTATTTCACTATCCGAGGAAAGGGTTGTCTGACTTAATAGAAACTGCTCATGGCGCCCCGCTTCAAGTGGCGCCCAGGCACGTGTCATACCTGCCATTCCTTAGGTACGCCACTGGTTCATGACCTCAGACAGCGAGTCAAAACCCAGATATTCCTCACACCGACACCTTTTTCACTTCCAAGTTAATGTTGCAGTCTTTTGCAAAATAACCGAGCACTGGGAAGTTTAATATCATACACCGAGGGAAAAACGCTGATGCTCTTTAACAGGCGGAAGACGTAAGCATGCCATTCAGATGTCTTGAGAGCTAGGTCGTGTAAGGTTATTAAGACACAGTCTTACAACAATTCTGGGTGATTAGAATTGTCTCACAAAGTAACATGTATAAATTACCTGGGATAACTCCCCTTCCCCCCCCCCCCCAAAAAAAAAAAGAAAAAAAAGAAAAAGCAAAGTTAGGTAAAAGGACACAAGTGCAACTAATGTTACATTTTACTGTGGCAACGTTTTGCTCCTGGAGAGTGCGAAACGTTGCCACAATAAAATGTCTCATTAGTTTCACTTGTGTTTTTTTATCTAACATATTGTCGGTAATTCCTACTAACATAAATACAAATAGAAAAGTTTTATATTTGTATTAAGATTCTTGCAACACTAAATTTAGCAGCCTAAGTATTAGATACAATAAAAACCTGTAATATTGTTAATAATAAAAACAGTGCACAGTTGACTAATCAGATACTAATAAACTAGGTAATCAATCACATGAAAGAGAATTACATAGCATCAAAAGGCGAAGTAGAGGAATATAATAACACATGAATATCACTATATAAGAACTCCCGGCCATTTTTTTCTGTGGCTTAACTCATTAGGTAATTTTTTTGTACTTTTCCTAAACAGGCTTATGCTGAGACTGGCCTTGACATGGTCACGCAACCTATTCCACTCTTCTATGGCTGAGCAGGTATTTGAGGCCTGGCCACCAACTGTGGGTATCACAAAATTGTGTTCACTTGCACTACTAACCTTGGTTCCTAACCCTGACAAAATTCACACCAGATATTCTGGCTACTGATTGTGGGCAATTTTTTTGTTAACATAGATATAAATGAACGGTTACATGTATCCACCCAGTTGGCGGATACATGTAACTGTATCCGCCAACTGGGTGGCGGATACAGTCACATATGTTCACTCTCTCTGTCAAATATGAAGGACTCCTGTCCAAATGATATCAAAGCATTATGCTGCTGACCCTTCTTTCATGTATTGAATTCTAGTGGAGGCGGAGCAACTTGCTGCATCCGTAATTTGTATTAAGCAAGTCTTTGATCATCTTATCATTCTTGTCTAGTAACACATGACTGAATGCCTGTCTTAGTTCCTGCTTCCACTAGCCAAACACAGTAAGAAACTGCATGTTATCAGGGAAGTTAAGTCTCACAACTTTTTTTTTTTCTCTTGATGTTATGCAGTCTGGCCCTGGATACACCAAGGTTGTTTAGTGTCACGTTGAGGATCATAGCCTGTCTACGTCGGTACTTTAGCAATTTATCATGTCTTCTCTTTCCTTACTCCTAAGTTCTTTATAACCATCACAGTTTTCATCACTGACGATCAAGTGTTTGTGGATCGTCATCTTACAATGGTAATGTCACTCAAGGCTATAATTACACAAGGATTCCCTAACTCACCCACACTTATCCCACACGTTGGTCATTACTAGACGTAACAACACTCGCCCACACTCGAGGAAGCAGGGAAAGGGCAAGAGGTACAATGACACCACAAGTAGCACGTGGTCATTAGCTCACACACGAACCAGCAGTGGTCCCCGACAGTAGACTCAGACAGTGGTCCCAAACACTGTCCCAGATAGTAATCCCAGATATGGACCAAGGGAGTGGTCCCAGGCAGTAATCCCAGATATTTCAGAGGTAGAACAATTTCACATTTATTCCACACAGTAATCCCAAGTAGGGGCTCAAGGCAGGGAATCCAGAAGAGGTCCTAGATAGCAATTGGTCCCAAGCAATAGTCCAAGATAAGAGGTTCCTAAATAGGGATGGATTCACAACATTGGAACCAGTCAAGGATCCCAACAAGAGTCAGGGCAGTGGTCTCAGACAGTGGTTCAAGATAGGAAGTCCAATTTAAGAGTTCCAGGCTATGATTCTAAGCGGTGGTCCCAAACAGTAGTTCCAGAGAGGAGCCTCGGAAGAAATCCCAGACCTTACTTGTCTCAGGCAACGGTCTCAGGCAGGGGTCCAAGGTCCCAGACAGGGGTCCCAGACAGTGGTCCCTAGCAGTGGTGGTAACAACAGGCGGAGAGGGGAGAGGAGATGGGCAGGGTAGTAGTGCCAATACCGTCAAGGTCAAGGCTGAGGTAACACCTCAGCTCCCTGGCAGCTGAGAGTGTTGTCAAGCACCGCAAGATTCTTACAAATTTATTTTGCACCAGTCTCGTTGCTCTACAGAGGCGCACACACACACACACTACAACACACACACACACACACACACCACACACACACACACACACACACACACACACACACACCACACAAACACACACACACACACACACACACACACACACACACACACACACACACACACACACACACACACACACACACACACGACACTGGAGGACAGGAGGGTCAGGGAGACATGATAACGACATATAAAATACTGCGTGGAATAGACAAGGTGGACAAAGACAGGATGTTCCAGGGAGGGGACACAGAAACAAGAGGCCACAATTGGAAGTTGAAGACACAAATGAGTCAGAGAGATAGTAGGAAGTATTTCTTCAGTCATAGAGTTGTAAGGCAGTGGAATAGCCTAGAAAATGACGTAGTGGAGGCAGGAACCATACACAGTTTTAAGACGAGGTTTGATAAAGCTCATGGAGCGGGGAGAGAGAGGGCCTAGTAGCAACCGGTGAAGAGGCGGGGCCAGGAGCTAGGACTCGACCCCTGCAACCACAAATAGGTGAGTACAAATAGGTGAGTACAACACACACACACACACACACACACACACACACACACACATAGTATGCAGCACCTGTTTGGAACCCACACTTGATCACGCACCCAAGAAATTAGAGAAAGTGCAAAGGTTTGCGACAAAGTTAGTTCCAGAGCTAAGGGGAATGTCCTATGAAGAAAGGTTAAGGGAAATCGGACTGACGACACTGGAGGACAGTAGAGTTAGGGTGACATGATAACGACATACAAAATACTGCGTGGAATAGACAAGTGACAGAGACAGGATGTTCCAGAGAGGGTACACAGAAACAAGGGTCACAATTGGAAGATGAAGACACAGATGAGTCAAAGGATGTTAGAAGTATTTCTTCAGTCACAGAGTAGTCAGGAAATGGAATAGCCTAGTAAGTGAGGTAGTGGAGGCAGGAACCATACATAGCTTTTAGATGAGGTATGATGAAGCTCATGGAGCAGGGAGAGAGGACCTAGTAGCACTCGTGAAGAGGCGGGGGCCAGGAACTGAGTCTTGACCCCTGCAACCACAATTAGGTGAGTACAATTAGACGAGTACAAACACACACACACACACACACACACACACACACACACACACACACACACACACACACACACACAACACACACACACACACACACACACACACACACAACCACAGGTGGATACACTTACGGTCAATATAATATATTCGCTCAACTAATTTAACGAGTTTACAAACAACAAAAAAAAATAGAGAAGAGATGTGTGTTTGTATATATGTTGAACAATTACACACAGCCTACAGGCAACACTTGTTCGCTGCGCCGGCACTCAGCTGGAGAGTGCCACAGGATGGTGCCACTAAGATGATACATTAAAGGGTACGTGGTCTTTGAAGTATTATTACCAGCAGTGTCCTTCACTATGTCACCTCACCGGCAGGCCTAGGCCGGTATTTGTTGAAGGCCTACCTGAGTCGGCACAGCTTGGTGAATTATTTACTAATCATTATGGTTAAGGAGACATGAAATGTTCAACCAATGTTCAACCAATGTTCAACCAATGTTCAACCAATGTTCAACCAATGTTCAACCAATGTTAACCAACGTTCAACCAATGTTCAACCAATGTTCAACCAACGTTCAACCAATGTTCAACCAATGTTCAACCAATGTTCAACCAACGTTTAACCAATGTTCAACCAATGTTCAACCAACGTTCAACCAATGTTCAACCAACGTTCAACCAATGTTCAACCAACGTTCAACCAATGTTTCAACCAATGTTCAACCAACGTTCAACCAATGTTCAACCAATGTTCAACCAATGTTCAACCAACGTTCAACCAATGTTCAACCAATGTTCAAACCAATGTTCAACCAACGTTCAACCAATGTTCAAAACCCAAAGTTCAACCAACGTTCAACCAACGTTCAACCAATGTTACAACCAATGTTCAACCAACGTTCAAACCAATGTTCAACCAATGTTCAACCAATGTTCAACCAACGTTCAACCAATGTTCAACCAATGTTCAACCAACGTTCAACCAATGTTCAACCAATGTCCACACCAACGTTCAACCAACGTTCAACCAATGTTCAACCAATGTTCAACCAACGTTCAACCAATGTTCAACCAATGTTCAACCAACGTTCAACCAATGTTCAACCAATGTTCAACCAATGTTCAACCAATGTTCAACCAATGTTCAACCAATGTTCAACCAATGTTCAACCAACGTTTCAACCAATGTTCAACCAATGTTCAACCAATGTTCAACCAACGTTCAACCAATGTTCAACCAATGTTCAACCAATGTTCAAACCAAAGTTCAACCAATGTTCAACCAATGTTATTATTAAAGAGCACTGCTAATACTCGTTATTAATCTCTTGCTAAACGATTATTTTATCATGATTTATTCAGCATGATCCAGTTGTCATGTATATGAATATATATCATTATTTCCTTGGCCAGTGTGGCTCCAGGATCATGTATATCATGTGAATGTTTGAACCCCAGGTTAAAACGTAACATTGAAGAGAGTTCTCAGAACTAACCATCATCACCAGCACCACCACCATCACCATAACTGTCACATGACTGTCACCATCTCCTCCACCACCACAACCAGCACTACCACCACAACCAACACTACCACCACAACCAACACTGCACCACAACCAACACTACCACCACAACCAACACTACCACCACAACCAACACTACCACCACAACCAACACTACCACCACAACCAACACTACCACCACAACCAGCACTGTCACACAACCAGCACTACCACCACAACCAGCACTACCACCACAACCAGCACTACCACCACAACCAGCACTACCACCACAACCAGCACTACCACCACAACCAACATTACCACCACAACCAGCACTAACCACCACAACCAGCACTACCACCACAACCAGCACTACCACCACAACCAACACTACCACCACAACCAACACTAACCACCACAACCAACACTAAAACCACAACCAACACTACCCCCACAACCAGCACTGCCACCACAACCAGCACTCACCACCACAACCAGCACTACCACCACACACCAGCACTACCACCACAACCAGCACTACCACCACAACCAGCACTACCACCACAACCAACACTACACACCACAACCAGCACTGCCACCACAACCAGCACTACCACCCCACAACCAGCACTACCACCACAACCAACACTACCACCACAACCAGCACTAACCACCACAACCAGCACTACCACCACAACCAGCACTACCACCACAACCAGCACTACCACCACAACCAACACTACCACCACAACCAACACTACCACCACAACCACACTGCCACCACAACCAACACTACCACCACAACCAACACTACCAACCACAACCAGCACTACCACCACAACCAACACTACCACCACAACCAACGCTACCACCACAACCAGCACTACCACCACAACCAGCACTACCACCACAACCAACACTACCACCACAACCAACGCTACCACCACAACCAGCACTACCACCACAACCAGCACTACCACCACAACCAACACTGCCACCACAACCAACACTGCCACCACAACCAACACACCTACACCACAAACCAACACTACCACCACAACCAGCACTACCACCACAACCAACGCTGCCACCACAACCAACACTACCACCACAAACAACACTACCACCACAACCACACTACCACCACAACCAACACTACCACCACAACCAGCACTACCACCACAACCAACACTGCCACCACAACCAACACCACCACCACAACCAGCACTACCAACACAACCAGCATTACCACCACAAACCAGCACTACCACCACAACCAACGCTACCACCACAACCAACACTACCACCACAACCAGCATTACCACCACAACCAGCACTACCACCACAACCAACGCTACCACCACAACCAACACTACCACCACAACCAGCACTACCACCACAACCAGCACTACCACCACAACCAGCACTACCACCACAACCAACACTGCCACCACAACCAACACCACCACCACAACCAGCACTACCACCACAACCAGCACTACCACCACAACCAGCACTACCACCACAACCAACGCTAAACCACCACAACCAACACTACCACCACAACCAGCACTACCACCACAACCAGCACTACCACCACAACCAATACTACCACCACAACCAGCACTACCACCACAACCAGCACTACCACCACAACCAGCACTACCACCACAACCAACACTACCACCACAACCAGCACTACCACCACAACCAGCACTACCACCACAACCAGCACTACCACCACAACCAACGCATCACCACCACAACCAACACTACCCACCACACAACCAGCACACTACCACCACAACCAGCACTACCACCACAACCAGCACTACCACCACAACCAACACTGCCACCACAACCAACACCACCACCACAACCAGCACTACCACCACAACCAGCACTACCACCACAACCAATACTACCACCACAACCAATACTACCACCACAACCAGCACTACCACCACAACCAACACTACCACCACAACCAATACTACCACCACAACCAGCACTACCACCACAACCAGCACTACCACCACAAACCAATACTACCACCACAAACCAGCACTACCACCACAACCAGCACTACCACCACAACCAGCACTACCACCACAACCAGCACTACCACCACAACCAGCACTACCACCACAACCAATACTACCTCCACAACCAGCACTACCACCACAACCAACACTACCACCACAACCAGCACTACCACCACAACCAACACTACCACCACAACCAGCACTACCACCACAACCAGCACTACCACCACAACCAATACTACAACCACAACCAGCACTACCACCACAACCAGCACTAACCACCACAACCAGCACTACCACCACAACCAGCACTGCTACCACAACCAGCACTACTACCACAACCAGCACTACTACCACAACCAGCACTACCACCACAACCAGCACTACCACCACAACCAGCACTACCACCACAACCAGCACTACCACCACAACCAGCACTACCACCACAACCAACACTACCACCACAACTAGCACTACCACCACAACCAACAACTACCACCACAACCAGCACTACTACCACAACCAGCACTACTACCACAACCAGCACTACTACCACAACCAGCACTACTACCACAACCAGCACTACTACCACAACCAGCACTACTACCACAACCAGCACTACTACCACAACCAGCACTACCACCACAACCATACTACCACCATAACCAGCACTACCACCACAACCAGCACTACCACCACAACCAGCACTACCACCACAACCAGCACTAACCACCACAACCAGCACTACCACCACAAACAGCACTACCACCACAACCAACACTACCCACCACAACCAGCACTACCACCACAACCAACACTACCACCACAACCAACACTACCACCACAACCAACACTACCCACAACCACAACCAGCACTACCACCACACCAACACAACTACCACCACCACAACCAGCACTACCACCACAACCAACACTACCACCACAACCAACACTGCCACCACAACCAACACTACCACCACAACCAACACTACCACCACAACCAGCACTACCACCACAACCAACACTAACCACCACAACCAGCACTACCACCACAACCAACACTACCACCACAAACAGCACTACACACCTTAAGCTGTTTCATACTCAGATGTCCATACTACATAGCATTCCACAACCACTACTTAAGAGTGGAATGCAGTCTCCTCTATATTCGAGCCTCAACGTGCCCGACTCATCTGCGCTATCCTGTCTCAACACTGATGTACATAACCACGAGTATGCAGAGATACGATACTGTGTACTGCCCTAGTACTAGGGGCATATCCTATTGACAAACGCTGTGAAATTGTAGAGGTGCTTGGCACAAGAGAGACTGATTAATGTTTATATTAAAATTGTATTGATATGAGTAATCAGTAATAATGTGAAAGACCTTAATGCAACTCCTAGTGCGACCGTCTGTCGTGTGGGGGGGGTTGCAACCTCTGAATGGGTTGCAATGATTATTATGTATATATATAATTATTATCTTTTCATATAATTTTATTTGCTTTTTTTGGGGATAATAGCTAAATCGTAAATGTATTCTTTTAGTTTTTTTTGACTTATTTGTTAGGATGAAAACATAAAAGTGTCGGTTTAAAGTTTGTTTGTCAAAAACGTAATTTTTTTTAATTTTATTAAAAGGCATCATATACATAAAAAAAAACGACAAATTACAAAGTGAAAACAGTGATGAAAAATTTGCATATAATTTATTTCCAATTAAACATTTAAAATCTGAAAGACAAACGTACAGTAAAAATACCACTCCAACCCTTAAAGTAATAAAAACATTATTCTGGAACCTAAATCAAACCTAAAGACCCCTTTGGGCAATACATCTCTTTCCGATTGTACATCCCCCACGGAATGTACACCTTCATTCTGAAAAACCCCCCCCCCCCCTTCTTGCGGTCAACCCCTGACAGTAACAACTTTTATGTAACTGTATTTTGATGAAATACTTTCATTTTCCATATGAAAACATATACTTCATATCACTCAATTTTTGTTTTAAATAAAAATTCAATTCTACTGATTCATGTACAACAATATCTACTAAACACCCCATACCCCTTTCCAGGAAGGTTAAAATATAACAATTTTATACATTTTAAACAAACCCTGAAACTAAAAAAACCTAACCTATGTCATCCATCAATTACCCTAAATATTTCGTTTAAACGGAACCTAAACCTACGGGCTCTATAGAGCTCCATAAAAAAAAAAATATGTAATAAAAAAACGATAAGTCAGCTTTCTAAAAATATTTGCCCATATTTTTAAAAACCATCAAGATGAAATCTTTTAGCACAATACATAACGTGCATGCCCTTCACACGTCGAAAAAATTGAAGCCTTCCTACCACACGCATATTTTCAGTTATATATAATTTCGCATTCCACAGTGCCCCCACATTGTCATTTCATTCACACATACCAATAATTTTGTTTGCAGAAAATTAATACCATCACATACGACGCTGTCGCCCCTTGTAAAATTGCAAAAATTAAAAATTTAAATTTTGAAGAATATTATCGTTCACAACACACAACCCGCTTTCACACAGTCAAAGGATTAAAACTCAGTATTATCATTCTTTTCCAACTAAACCCCTTTCACAGCCCTTTACCGGAAGCCGCCCCCCGCGCCCCTTACATTGCACGAAAATCCCATAAATCCCTCAACCCGAAAACCCCGATAGCCCTCGTAAAAGCAGTCCCCCAACCCCCTCCAAAATTTCCCTTTTAAAACACTTAGTTTCTGAAAAATGTCGCAGCTAACCCTTTCCCCTTCTCACCACGCCCACCCCCCAGGGCCCTGAGAAAATAAAATCCATGACCAAATACCCACTCATTCCCCACCATCTTACTCCCCCCACCTAACCCAAAAAAAAAACCCGCAACACCCAACCCCCCCCCCCCACAACCTAAACACCTTTCCTAACCAAACCCGCACCATTTTCTTACTCAACAAAAATACCGCATGCAAAATTGTCTCCATTTCCACACCCTCTACTTTCCCCCCCCCCCCTTATCTTCTATTGAAAGGACAACCCCAACGGCAAAACCCCATGTAAAAATCTAAACTTACCTCCCAAACCCCGTTTTACAAAATTTGTTTTAGACGCGCCCATATTTCGTTCCACGCATACATGGGAACCCCCTTTTAAACAGCAGCCCCACTGCCTACCTTTTCCACTCCTTCGGGACCCGCAATTTAACACACGAGGGGTCCCTCACGTATTAAAAACCCCAACATGGCCTAAAAAAATTAAATCCCTCCCCCCCCCACCCCTTTTGCATACCTTAATACTCGCACAAGTCCACCCCCCCTCCCGCTCCCCCCCCTTTATAAAACTTCGTTTTGGACCGTCATCACCTTTTTCCAGGGAAAAAAAGTCCCACCCCCTCGACTGACCAAGTGTTAACACCGTCTATTAAACCCATTCGCAGCCCGATCCCCATAAAAACCAAAAAAACCCCCCATGTTTTAAAAGTTTCACCCACGTCTATCGCGGGCATACAACGACTGCCATATTTTTTCTGTACAATAGCACTTTTTTTTAAATTACTCTTTGATGCGCTTTAGTTGCGCCCCCCTAAAAACCCCAGTTTTTAAATTTTCCCCATCCACTTTTCTCCCGAATTCCCCTCTTGACCACCCGTGTTTTTTCTCACATAAATTTCCCAAAATTCATTAGTTACCCCACCCCCTTCCCCCACCCCTACCACCTCATCCCATTTGACATTTTAAGTCTGAAATTGTCTTCTAAACTTTAATTTTCATACCTAAAGCCCCCAAACACATCCCCCACCTTACCCACCCTAACAAACCCCCATTACCTCTCACCAAAACGCGGTCATCCACAAAACCCTACATACCGCCCCCCCCCCCCCTTTAACCCTCCCCACCCCCCCGCAACACACCTCCAATGGCCCTATAAAAGGGACCCTGTAACACGCAAACAATATTGGATATGGGCACCTGCGCACCCCCTCGCATCGTATTTTAAGTCCAGCCCCCTTAAACCTGCCCCCTCTTCGATGCACCCTATACAAATTTTGCCCAGATATTATTTCTTCCCCAAAAACCTTGCCAACGCAAAAAACCCCATAACCCTTCCCTTTCTACACTATCATAAGCACCCCTTCCAATCTAACGCCAATAAAACCCCACACCCAACTCCCCCTGTTTTCTAAAAATTCTCGAATCATGCCATTCCCTTCATACATCGACCCCTTTCCGGGACCCCATATTGCCCCATCAATTCCTGCCTATTACCCCTTGATTCTGTTCCCTAAAATTCTCGAAACAATTATAATCTCCCCCAAAAAGCGAAAGGCCCGAAATCCATTACCGTTGATGCTCCCCTTTTTGGACCCAAAACCCAAAAAGGCCTCCGTTGCTGCTCTCCCTTTTCCTCAGCCCCTTAAGTATGTTTAAAAAGCTTACTAAAAAAACCTCAGAACCCCCCAATTCTTTTCGTAAAATCTTTTTGGGGAACCGTCTTACCCCGCTTTTCCCAAACCACTCCGAAAAAACGCCGCAAATCTCACACCCGAATCGGCCCACTAATGTCACCCGATCTTGACCATAAAATCCCAAATGCAATCCCCCTTTCCCCTTTTTCCCCAATGCCACTTTTCGGGAACCCACCTTTGCGTATATGACTTAAACCAAGCGTCACATATCCACCATACCCTTTCGTTTCCAATGCTTGCCCCTCTGAACCCCTTTTCCATCCCACTGTGTTTTTAAAACCCCCCATTTCCATCGTCACCTCCCCTTTTTTCTGCCTCTTAAACCAAGCCGACGGGCCGGGCACCCCTGCACTTCTTCCCAAACCTCCCATAATTCGCACACCATCAAAAAAGCCGTTTTGCAATACCCTTACTCTCCCTTTTAAACCCTCAATGTCCTCATGGATAGCTTGTCCTTCTTGCAAAAACGTCACGCACTGCCCTTCAAGTATCTTTGAAACCCTATTTTAAAAACCGATTATCTTTTCCCCCCACGACAAAAAATAAATTTTTGATACGATTTTTTGCCACCGAATCCCCCCCAATTTACCAGTTCATCTCCCCCGGGCCTCATCCACCAACCTTCCCACAAAATTTCGCAAAAGATGACGACATTCCCCACCCTGCAAAAGCTTCACTTTAAATTCCAATAACCCTTTACCCTTCAGGCAATCCCTCCCATTTTAGGTCCACCATTTTCTCCTCTGTGACCGAAAAAACCGCGGACCCACACGCACTCTGTCACTATTACGTTCGGGGGACATACAATCGATCCAATCTTTTCCCCAAAACCCATGTCAAAAAAAATATGTTCTACAAACCCCACCCCTTCCAACTCCATTAACCCCCTCCCTTAAATAATTCCCCCCCAAAAAACCCCCAAAAAAAACCCCCGCCCCTCTAGGTTCCACCCTTACGCCCTTATCACACAATTCCAATCCCCCAATTAAGCTACACCGGGAAAGCACGCAAAAATAACTAAGACTCCTTTACAAATTTCATTCTTTAAACGCACATCTCCCCTGCTGGACCATACAAAAACACACCAAACTCATCGTACCCCAACCCCACCCCCCACTAACAATCACCCTCCCCCCCCCCCCTCACGACCTCAACAATCAGTTTCCCCCACCGGTGGCAAACCCTCCCTTTTAACCTTTCGCTGCTCCCCATACACATTTCCCATTTACCTTTAACCATAACCGGTTGTGTTGTGTTCCTGCACAACACCCCGTCAACACTATTAGCACCCAAATATTCACAACCATACACCTTTCTCTTGATCCAATCCATTAATGTTCAATGTCGCACTTAAGCTTACAAGGGGTTTTCCTTTTGACCCCGGACTGTCTTGCCCCCAGATCGTTTTCGTGACACCCGGTCCCCTTTTCCCCCCTTTAGAAACGCTCTAAAACCCCTCGCCCCTTAGGGCTGCTGTGTTCCTCTCTGCGTAACTTTCCCCCCAGGACTTTTTGCCATCACTGAGCAGGCGTGAACGCCCCGGGGTCAGATGGCAGCAGCGCGCTTTTGTGATGTCCCCCTTTCTTTCATCAGTCGCTATTTGTCCCCTGGCCCCCCCCCTCCCCCAGCTTCAAAAAAAATTTTTATCACACTGCAGACCTAGATCCTGTTCCACGCCCTGATCCACAACAGCCCAAGAAATAGATCTGGACTCCAAAAATTCCAATCTCTTTCGCCCCAATAACAATTTAAAAAACCATGGCTAATGAGTCTTTCCACATCGCTAGCACCCCCAGTGGGGGGTCCCCTTTTCCAAAAACCCGGCCGTTCAATGAAGGGGTGTCCCCCCTCGCACACTGCTGACCCCCCCTCCCCCGCTCTCTCGACCCCCCCTACTCCAGGCCCACCTTGTGTAGGCAGAGCACATAAGGGGGAAACCCACTCTCTCTATTGCGTATGCGTTGCCTTTGTTTTCCCTGTTGCCACGCCTCCTTCCACACAGAGCCCCAAAATGTCATATGACCACATAACCGACAGTCCGGCGTTTCCCCGATGTTACAAACACCGGGGACGAAATTCTGGGCGCACTACGTCACGGAATAGGGAAACGAACGTCATTTCACAGAAAAACTTCCTTTCGGTTTCCCGATATGGCCCAGTGGCCCATTCCCAAAAGTGGCCCTATGTACTTTTCCATATTGCCCTCCAAAACGGGGGTCAGAATCTTTCTGCCCCGAATGGACATTTTAATCTTAACCCATGTTAATGGGGAGAAAAGTCGGAAGTCCCCACAGTCACGCGGAGTTAACTTCAAAGTAACCCCCGGTTTGTCTCCACCCCCTATACACACTTGCCAAATTTTAAACTTGACAAAGACCCGCGTGCCATTCAGCGCTACTCCATATATCTCCCTCGCAGCAAAACCATAGTACTCGTAATTTCAAGTACGGTCCAAGAATTCCTGTCACAGCCCCACGGATAAGCCAACACAGATTTTTAGCATCCCGGCTTGCCTGCGCCCTGCTGTAAAAAATTTAAATGCCATAATCCCCGCCAGGGGGGAGCAGCAGCCAGTCCTCACAAATCAAAGGTTTTGACGAAACGAGGCAGTCGCCGAAAACAGCAAGGGGTGCAGGGCACAACCCATCCCCCCTGGGAGCAGCGAATGAAAAACTGTAAATTTTCGTTTGTACTCGTTGAAAAGCCGGCTTTGAGTTTCGTTGTCCCGTTGTATCACGTATCGAGGGGGGTGTCCCCCACTCGCCTAAAGTATGGGGTCTGTTAGACCCGGGGGTGGACAATTTTCTTCTCAAATTTTTATTCTT
>NW_026505849.1:0-40510 GCF_026875155.1 Cherax quadricarinatus
GGGAAAAAATTTATTGAAACTGACCCTATGGAGCTAAAAAATTGGTCTGACTGGATTCCCGGGTTTTGTTTTTTATTAGTCATACATGTAAGGCAAAGTGGATTAGTGAAGTAAATTGTTGACTAATTCATCTTTGCCTTTCAGTAGAAGTTTTATTTTTTTATTGAAATTGCTGTTAACGGTTTCTAGGGGATTTTTCCTAAGTTTAGAATAGGTTTCAGTATCATCTAAGAGATTATTCATTTTTTCTTGGTAATCATTTTCTTTCATAATTACTATTGCATTTATTTTGTCTGCTTTAGTAAGGCGCAAATTTTTATTGTTATTAAGTGTATCATAAGACTTAAAGAATCTTTGAGGGCAATTGGGAATGTTTGGTTTTAACATAGAGCTATATACCATTCCTTTACTAATATTAATTTCATCAGAGGATAAATCAGAAAATTTTTCAAAGTTACAAAAGGCTTTTGCAATTTCAACATTATTAAGTTTTTTTGAAGTTGCAAAACTTAGGCCAAAACCTAGAGCAGCAGTTGTATGTTTGTCTAAAATTTCATCTGATAAGTTAATTACAAAATTGTTATTAGCATGCTTTGTCCAATCACTATTTTCAATTAAAATGTCTAATTTTCTTTGTAGTTTGCTCTTCTACTGAAAGGCAAAGATGAATTAGTCAAACAATTTACTTCCACTAATCCATCTTTGCCTTACATGTATGGACTAATAAAAACACACAAACCAGGGAATCCAGTCAGACCAATTATTAGCTCCATAGGGTCAGTTTCATATAAATTATCCAAATGGCTTGTTGATATTTTGAGCACTATTGTTGGCAAAATTTCTAACTTTAATGTTAAAAACAACATAGACTTGGTTGATAAATTAAGCTCCTTGACAGACTTAAATGATTTTAACATGGTTAGTTTTCATGCTACTTCCTTGTTTACGAAAGTTCCTGTTGATGATTTATTAAGTTTCTTATCTGAAGAACTCGTTAACTCTGATTTACCATTGCAAGTTCCTACTATCATTTAAATTATTAAACTTTGCATTGTTAGGCAAAATTTGTATTTAATGATAAATTTTACACTCAGAAATTGGTATGGCAATGGGAAATCCTCTTTCACCGTTCTTAGTAACCTATACATAAATTTTTTGAAACAAGGTTACTTAACACAATCCTCCCTAACAGAGCTAAATGGTTAAGATATGTTGATGAATTTTGTGTCTTATGCCAAAAAAAGTAGATATACACCATTTCCTTGGAAAATTAAATAGCTTAGCCCATTCTATAAACTTTACTGTTGAGTTTTAAGAAAATAACTCATTGCCTTTCTAGATGTTTTAATTATTAAGGGTAATAATGAATTCAAATTTAAAATTTGCAGAAAACTACAAATAACTGTTTCCTATGTTTCCACTATTATTCCTCGCATCAAGATAGAGTCAAACTGTCTGTTTTTCATCAATGTTTCTGAGAGCTTTACGAATTTTTAGTCCCGGGGTTCATAGATGAGGAAATATCCAAAATTTATGAAATAGGTAATGATTTTAAAATACCCAAGAAATGTAATTGATAAATCTTTTAAGTTGCTAGAAATACTTTTTACAATCCAAAAAGGGACAACCAGCCTTATTCAACTAAAAATATGTTGGTTCTCCCCTTTCCATGAAAATTGGTTGATATGCCTTCTCTTCTTAAGACTTTTTAATATTAAAGTTGTATTTTAAAAATCTTGATACAGTAAAAAAACTTTTGATAAAGAATTCCCCAAAAAGCTGATGGATGTGTCTTAAGATTCCTTGTAAAATTTGCGAAAAGTTTATTACGATCAAATGGTAAAAATCTCGAACTAAGATTAAAACAACATAAATATAGCATTAGAACTGGACAAGTTTCCCAATGCCTCTATTTATTCATGTAAGAGATTTTAACCATCCAATTGATTTTCAAAAAGTTGAGAAAGTAGTATAAAGCAAGTCCATGGTCGACGGAATATAATTGAATCTTGTTTCATAAAAAGCAGTTTTGACAATAATATGATAATTTCCTTTGGTTTATATAAATTAGATCCATTTATAATTAATAGAATTTGGGAAGAATTTAATAATACACTGGACAAATAATTTTTAAATTTTCTTGGGTAGAATAGTTTGTGGGGTGAGTTTTTGCAAAGGACCTATCCAAGTTGGGTCGGCGCGCGTCAGGTGTTTAACCGTTGTGGGATCTGATAGTGAGGTGCTGGCCTGACCCCCCTTTTATAGCTTCCTTGTATGCTTTACTTTCATAGTTCCTTGATAATGTGAGTAGTCCCCGAAAGCGCTTGGAATTTCTTTTATTTTTTCAGAGTGGTTGTTTTTCATATATATATAATATTTATATATATAATATATATATATAATTTAATTATAATATATATATATATATATATATATATAAAATATATATATATATATTTATATAAAATTTTTATATATATATATATAATATATATCAATACCAACACTGCAACTAGCCGAGGACCTCGAACTCATGTCGTTTTGGCCCAGCCTCATGGGGTTCAATCCTCGGCTAGTCTCAGTGCTGTTATTGATTAAATCCACTCGTTTTCCTGTTTTCAATAATATATATACTGATCGTGGAGGTTAGATACACCAACGGGGAGTAGAATGACATTAGCTCAAGGCACACAAACACCGTATGTCCTCGGATCTGGTAAACAACCTAAGCTCTGAAGGGTGCGTGATTCCTGTTGGATTTGGTGTCCTGTGGAATTAAGCGTCCATTTGATATTTCGCTCACCATGAGTGGACCAAAACGACATGGGTTCAAGTCCTCGCTCGTTGCAGTTTTGGTATGAGTACAGACCACTCATTTCATGTTACAATATATAGATATAAATGTATATATAATATCTATATAATATATATAATATATATATATAAATATTATATATAACATATATATTACTATATATAATATATATATATAGATATATATATAAAAAATGATAATATTAGTAATATATTAATATATATAATATATATATATATAATATATATAAATATAAATATATATATATATATATGTTATATATATATAATATATATATATATATATATATATATAATATATATATATATATATATATAATCCTGAATAGGATGGGGTCCACCTCTGGTGGAAATTGGGACCCATAGCCCGGAGAAGTGATAAAAATGGCATCAAGAAGAATATTTGGATTTCTTCCTGAAGCCATTTAGAATATTTCCACTTTCCCACCACCCATCTTTTAAACTATTTGTTTTTTACAATAGGAATATTTTTATTACATAATATTGGCACAGCAGATTTAAGAGATACAGTTGTTGATATAAAGGTGGCATATATAGATAAAATATATATATATATATATATATATATATATAATATATATATATATATATTTAGATATATATATATATATATATAATTAGTAATTATCATGTTGTTTACGTGTGTATAAACACCGATTATAAGGCGAAAATCTCATCCAGCTCCGCAGAGCTGGGGCTGTGCCCAAAATGCAGCAATGCATTACCCCTTTGAACAGCCCGCTGAGCCGCGGAACAGAAAACTAAGCGGCCCTGGGATCCCTAGTTACCCTGATGAGTCTTTTTCCCCAGCGCCTAAGGAATTAAGATGCACTCTTTCCCCATGACCAAGGCCCCCCCCCCCCCTCTGAAGCCTATGGGAACAAACATATAAAGATGGGCAAGTTCACCATATTTTCTAGACTTTGGACCCCTAAGCTGGCAAGCTGCCCCTCCTTCCTCCCTGGTGTATTGACATAGGTACAGCCAAGGTTAGATGCACATGTATAGTCCCCACACCTCCGCTTCCCATCTTCCAGCTTGAAGGGGGATACCATCGGACGCTTCTGGCTGCTACATCAGATCTGCATATTGGGTGGCGCCCTACTGGGGGGGGGGGGGCTGCTGGCAACCAGCTGTTGTGAGGCTCCTCTTGATAAGTTATTAACTCCTCATGTCCTGTGCAATCTTTCCCTCGGAATTACGGCCATCAGACCCAGGTACCCGAATCGGTTCTGCTTCTTCACTGCCACAAATACACCTGAGTTCGGTCGATAATAGGGGCGGCAAGTCAAGGGCAACACCGAATGCGGATGGTCTGTGTCGAGGCTGTGCCAAGGCTGGAGTTGGAACAGCCAACAGAAAGTCCCCCACATGAGGGCTCTCACGCCAGCAGGCGGCTCTATCCGTCCTGACAACACCCTCTGAAGCATCGTTGATGCGATATTTCCTCTATAGGACCATCCCAGTGGCGATTGTTTTAGTTGTTGGGGGAGCAGGTCTGATTTCTGAGCCCGTAGATTATCCCCATCATTGCCCGTCATGAATTTTGTCCTGGTTCCAATCTTGTTCCAAAGATTGTTCTGGTGAATCTCTGCAACAAAGCTCTCTGGATGCAATACAACGAGGACAAAAAGCAGGTAAGCAATCTGTTGATGACTTGCGGACACCAATTGCCCTCCTATCTGACTGGAAGTGTAGCTTGGTTTTCACTGCCCGTCTTCTAGAAAAGGTTAAGTACTTTCGTAAAAATCAGCCTCAAGAATACCTGTCCTATCGTGCAGTATAGGGTTATCATATGAAGGTAGCACAACTTAGTAAATATGTCAACCTGGCAGACTCAAGCACTTTGTGAGAAGTACAAGGCATCGTGGGTGTCCAGATTGCCTATCGTTTCCATTCTCCTTAACTCTTCCAATTCTTCCTGAAATTGTGTCAATGGCAATGCCTTCCCAGGAGTGCTCCTAGCAAACACGATTTGTGGGGGCAATGACTGCTGCTCCCTGGTATTTTGATCTCACGCCTTTATCACATTTGACTGACTGAGATGATTTCTCATTTGGATGATTCAGATAAACCCATTTCCTGTCCCCGGGTCATTAACCTGTGGTAAGGTCAGTAGGAGGGACTCCTTTGGTACCTGCGAGTGTGCCATCATCTAGACCCAATGTTTAGCTCGCTGGTCAGTCTGACTGTGATTTCCCTACCTGCAATACCAAGAGAAATGGTGCAAGAGATCTCCTTGTTTGGACACCCTCATGATATGTGATTTTATTCTCTCTCCAAAGAGAAGCATGAGTCCTTGCTATACCCAGCTGTAACAAAAGAAAGACCAGGAAATGTTCGTGTACTTGCTGCTAATACCACGCTCTTTTCAGGAGATTGAAACGCATTCTGAAACTAATTTTACCACTGCATGGCCTCAGGCGGTTGTTGCATATATTCGCCTTTGTTGCAGAACCGCTGCTTTTCACTTCCTTGAAGACCCCAAAGCCAAGCTGGTTTGGTTGAAGCATCATGGCTGCCTGATGCACGAATACTACTTCGGACAGCACTTTGGATACGAGGCGGCGTAAACGAGTGCCTACTTGCAATTGGCCGAATTCCTCCATCCTTCTTTTTATGTGCACAACGTGTTGCACCAAAAAAGAAAGGACAATTTCACAGGAATCAAACCAGCCAAGGAATATTGTTTGACGAACCTTGTGATCTCTGAAAGCAGTGTCTCGGCAATTTCCCCAATAACTGGATTAAACCATGTCCTATTAAATGCTGTGGCCTTATTCCAGTGTAACCCCCAGCAGAGCCAGATGGAACGACATATATTGCTTTGTTAAATGTCGAGTCTTCCACAATCAAATGGTTCCATAGTGGGGGGACAGAGTGTTGGAACGTTTTGGTGCCACTGTTTCCCTGGCAGGGTGCTTTCCTCTAAAGTGCTTCAGCCGGGTCCACCTCCCTGGGAGCAACTGTATTCTTCACTGTAATAATTCTGATTCCCCCTCTGTGTTGCCCTCTTCAATTTTCTTGCTCCCTGGACTCTGACGTTTGCACTGTCAGTATAGAGTGGGGTCTGCCTCTCCCTTTTTGGTGTGAACGGGGTAGTGAATGAGGTTATCAACTCTAGGAAAATCTCTTTAAGGATTTAATTATCAGTGAGGCTAGCCTCTTTCCCCTTCTTTCCGGCACAGCTAAGCAGACATTGCCAAAAATTAGCAAGTTTGTGCCATCCTTGATGTTGGTGGGGTAGCAGTTAAGATAGTGGAACCCTCGTTACTTTTTTCCAGGAAGGTCTGTACGTTTCCCAGCTGCGTGTGCCGGTCTGCTTTGGAATATGTGTGAGTGTCCTCGACCTGTTCTTTGATTCTTCCACAGAGATTGAGTCCTGATGAGATAAATCTGTTGATTGGTTTCAAGGTGCCTGAAGTGGGCTCTGATCACACGTTCCACAGGAGACAAATCCTAAAGCCAGGGCAACTACCGTGTTGCGGAGGAAACCATTAGGTTGAGACAACAAGCTGTAAGCGAAGACCCGACACTTGCCTCTCCTAGTATTGCCACCGTTGCCATTTCCGGCTGCTTGCTTCTCCAGGTGCATCCACTGCTAGACAGACAAAAGGAGTGGGAATATGAAATGCTGGTGGTAATGGTGCGGGGAAGGTAGGGAACTTGACGTGGTGGCCTGGTGGAGTTTGAGGGGCCGGGAGGGGAAGGTAAAACTTCCTGGGAATTAGGTGGGGAGCGCAGGTTGAGTGGGTTATCCCGGGGAGTAACAATACACATGGACTTGCTCACTAAATCTTGTTCACACTGTCTTACAATACACCATAACTTTATTTGTTTCCTATGAAACATCTAACAATTTGGTATGGGCACTGCTGAACCAATGTGGTCCACTCACCAACTAGTTACACATCCCACCTCTTCCACCCACCCCCGTGACGTGGGGTTGGATGCACTGACTGGTCACTCCTCGTTAACATTAATTCACATGTTTTTCCATCACATATGCCTTTAAAAAGTCCCATCATCGACACAATCATTCCACGTTAACTGAAGCATGTGCATGTGCTGATATAGATGTTTTTTATAAACTTTTCCGAGGTTTGTTATGTACGATAATCTTGGCCGGTACTCATATACAGTGGTAGCCCTTGTACTCTCCCCACACCTCCACTGGCCTCGTCTTCCTCACTACCACCACCCCCACTCACCAACATTCACAAACTGCACCACAATTTCCACAATTTACCTTGAAACGGTGTCTTTGAAATGTCCTTCTCGCTTCACTGGAATCTTCAGAGTATTCACAATAGGTCCTGTTGATCTTAACCTGTCCAAGCCTCGTGATCCGGACCTTATAATTGAAAATCCCGGCAGCTAGCCCGCCACACGTCTTGCAGCGCATATATAGTATATACAATAAGATCACAGTAAACAAACAGGTGGATTTCGATTTACAAAACAACCACCTCAGAAAGAATAGAGAAATTCCAAGCGCTTTCGTGACTACTCCACTGTATCAAGGAACTATGGAAAAGTAAAGCATCCAAGGAAGTAAGATAAGGGGGTCTGGCCAACACCTTCACTATCAGATCCCACAACATTAAACACCTGACGCGGCTGGGCCCAACGACAAGGTCCTTGCGCAAACCACCAACATACTATTCTACCCAGAAATTTTTAAAATTATTATTTGTCCAGTGTATTATAAATTCATCCAATTCATTTAATTATTAATGGATCTTAATTTATATATAAACCAAAGGAAATATTTCATATTATTGTCAAAACTGTGCCTTTTTATGAATCAGATTCATAAATTCCTGTCGACCATGGACTTGCTTGATACAACTTTCCCAACTTTTTGAGACAAATAATATTGGATGGTTAACATCTCTGTACATGAATTAATAAGTGCATTGAATCTTGTCCATTCTAATGCTAGATTGATTGTTGTGTTAATCTTGGTTCGAGATTTTAACATTTGACCGTATTAAACTTTTTCGCAAATTTACAAGAATCTTATAGACCACATCCATCAGCATTTTGGGGAATCTTTATAAAAGTTTTTTTTACTGTATCAAGTTTTGAATCACAACTTTAATATTAAAAGTCCTTAAGAAGAGAAGCAATCAACCCAAGTTTTTCAGTGGTAATGAGAACCAACATATTTTATTGAATAGGCGGGTTGTCCCGTTTTGAGAATTGTAAAAAAAGTCTTCTAGCAACTTAAAAGATTTATCACTTACATTTCTGGTTTTTTAAATCACTTACCTATTTCAATAAATTTTGATAGTTCCTCATCGAGGAACTCAGACACAAATTCGTAACAGACTCTCAAAAACATGGATGCGAAAACAGACCAGTTTGACTCTAATCTTGATACGAAGAATATAGGACATAGGAACAGTGTATTGTAGATTTTCTGTAAATTTAGAATTAATTCATTATTACCCTTAATAATTAAAAATAATACATATACATAAAATATATATATATATATATCTATTATATATATAATATATATATATATAATATATATAGTATATATATATATCTATGTATTATCAAGTAATAGGTGGTAACAGCACCGCCCAGGGAGGTACTAACTACCGTCCTGCCAAGTGAGTGTCAAACGAAAGCCTGTATTGTTTTCACATGATGGTTGAAATGCTGGTGTCCTTTTTCGTCTCATGAACCTGCAAGATTTCCAGTACGTATTGCCACAACACTTACACTTAGGTCACCACTGCACATACATGACAAGCACATATATACACACCCTGGGTTTACTTCCATTTTCCTTCTAGTTCTATTCTTGTTTATTTACCTCTATCTCTCCATGAAAAGTGAACAGATTCTTTCCTCCGTAAATCAAGCGTGGTTTGTAAGAGGTGACGACTAAAATGCCGGGAGCAAGGGCTATAACCTCATCTCCTGTATATATTAACTAAATGCAAAAGGAAAACTTTCGTTGTTTTTCCTTTTGGGCCACCCCACCTCGGTGGGATAATGGCCGGTGTGTTGAAGAAGAACTAGCTGAACTCCCATTTTATCAAAGGTTCTTTTACAGGTGTTTGTTTTCCCGATATCTTATGAAACTATGGCTTGTACTATTGTTCCATTAACGACTCATATAACGCAGTCATGACTCCACTACATGGACCCACAATTGCTTTCACTAACATGCCTACAACACCTCTTCAGTAATATCTAATGTGAACATTTTCCTAAACTATACCCCATGGAAGGTAATGCTAAAAGTTTTTACATGACTACGAGAGAAACCAAAATGCTTTGAGCCTGTCCACTGAATGTAATCACAAACACTTTTGGATGGCTTGAATTAGTCAGTCTTGCATGATCCTCGTGTAGCAAACCATCTCCGCCCATATCTAAACTCAAGAGATTGGTTTTTAGAATTCCGTCCTAGCAGAAATCCTGGTAAAGAACATAACTGTGGGGCAGCCTTCGACCTCAATAAATCAGGAAAAACCATTGAGGGCCACGCACCGAATATGATGGAAGATACGAATAGAGACTTGTATCATAAAATGTTAATTAAGACACTTGGGCAACATTGAATCTTTATTCTCCTATCCAGTGGCTCTTCAGCCTCAATACCAAAGAGAAGAACAGTGGAAAATGGGGAGTAGATTGAGATACTCCAGTCCGTCAGCCTTGATCGATGTGTTCAGTCCATCATCCTTGATAAAAGTAAAGCATAACCCTCTTCATACCGCCGACAGAAAAAGTGAAGCCATGGTAAATAGAATCATTAGTGAAAAACGCACTAATGGAAATAAGTCAATCCTCTACGTCAGATACAGCAACATCTTGAATCAAGAAGCAGGGAATTCTTAGAATTTGCTAAAACCTTTAGGCATGCACTAGTTAGCATAAATGGGGATTCCCCCTGAGATCTCTCCTATCACTGCTGCACCTTATCTGTTTGCAGAATGTAAACCCCCCTTCTATGCAGAAATGCTGTACTTTTATGATCAAGAGTGATGAATTGAATACACTACCGAAGGGCAGAAGGACTGATTACCCTCAAACTCCTCATTTTCCACTGTACTGACGAAGAAGCCTCTGTGCAAAACGTTTCCGGAATGAAAGATACGAAATGTTGCCCAAGTGCTCTAGTATCAATTTGTGTCGGGTTCCAGATTATTTATACAAATTGCCTTTCCACATGGTAGATCACTCTGGAAATAGTTATGGTTTTAGTTTAAATCCAATCGTCCTTAAATATTTTTACCTCTGAACAAAGTCTGTGCTCGTCGATACCGGGAATGTTGACAGCCATACAAATGGATTCAGTTTTTCTTAACAAACCTTGGCTTAAGAAGAAGGACGGGAAAAATTTAAGCAGGGTTTTTTGTAACCGGGGATGAAAAAACTGATTCATCACTATGACCTTAATCCAAGTAACATGAAAACAAAGGAAAACATACAAATTCCTCGGACACCAAACAAATTCGAAGTTTCCCAATGCCAGCAAAACCCTGCGCACAAATTTTCTATAGATGCCGAAGTGAACCAAATTGACATTTTGTCCTTACAAGGTCCACATTACAGGTGAATATTGCTGATATGTTTAAAGCGTTTTGTGTGAGTCAGTCCGTAAAAACGGTAGGGAATTGTCACCCTCCATACCCCCTGCTGCGTCACTTGATGATTCTGCTACTACGTTGCGAAATGCCAAGCATCTCGCGAGAACTCACTTATTCTCCGGTCCTTGGCCCCAAGCGACGTCCACCTGCTCCGATACGGATGGGCCACTACTGTGGCAGATACCAGGATGAGCAATGACCTTAAGTTGCTACAAACAGTAGTTTAAGAAACAATAGAAACACCCCTTTTTCGACAACAGGAAAACTTGGTGAACGTTAAAAAATGTAAAGGTTTTTTCATGTGACTAGTTGAAATATAAATTTATATCCGTTTTTACGGCCATTTCCTTAATAGTTAGGCTCAGAATTTTTTGAATCTTCCTGCGTACGTCACAAACGATTGCTAATACTGCCAATCCCAACATCATAAGCCCCAATATGAATAATTCCACCATCGCCTTGCCCTACCCTATCTCATTAAGTACTATCACCTTGTCCTAACATAATTATCCCCATAGAAGAGTAGGCATGTCAACATGCCTACTCCGACTGTCATACTGATAGCACTGCCAAAATGCATGACATAAACATTCCCATGGTAAATAATACCACCATGCTTAATCTACCATGTTAAACCATAGGTATGACAACATGACTAACGCTGCTGGCCTCCTCTACAGAGGAGTTCCCCGCAGCCGATGCACCACACAACGGAGCCAGCCGGTAGGCAGCCCACGGGGACTCGGGCTAACGTGGCTGTGAACAACAACATCAACCTTGCTCTCACTGGCAATCTGCTAATACAAATTTCGCTTTTCCTATAACTGGTTGTTTTATTCCTCGTAAAACTGAGACCTGAAATAGTATAAATTTTTTTTACATTCAATATTTAAATTAACGTAGAAAAAGATTGAATCGTATAGCACAGTGTGAACTATAAGGAGTTCAAATGTTTATCATGTGTTTATATATGTAATAATATGTATATAACAAAAGTTTAATCAACAAAATAGCTGTTATTCAGATATATAAAAAAGTCGGCGCCGCATAAACCAAACTGGGGAGTCCACCTACAGAGCAGGCAGTGGTTTTTCTGTTGCATATACAAAAGACAAATTTGGTATTGCAAAAAAGACATAAGTAAACTGATTTTATGCATCAACAAGTGGTGACATAAGAAGTGAAGTTTATGAATTTAGAGAGGAGGCGGGTTAGGAAATGTAAACAACTATGGCAAGAAATATGGGCTAGTGTGAGTATAGCAATGAGTGGAAAAGGTATAGGTTATTGATAACATAAATATTGAGTGTTCAGCAGAAAGTTTTGTGGTTACAGGAAGTGGGTGCGAGAGGGAAGAAGAGCGATTAGTGGGAATTATGAGGTGAAGACTAAGAGAGAAAAAGATGGAGGGAATATTTGAGGAACGTTAATGTTGGTGAAGATAAGAAGCTTGCGATTTCGTGAATGGGGAGGGAGGTATACCATCTTGTAGGATGAGGAAGACCTTGTAAGTAAAGAAAAGTGCTTCGAGCAGTGGGGTAGACTGATAAGTGGGTAAATAACCTGGGATGGGGTGGGATAAAGGCAGAAAGTTAAAAGCAGCAGGAATAGTTTGCAGAAGTTAGTAATTTTTTATTTAGTAAATGTATGGAAATGGTAAGGTGGGTCTAGGGAGTGGCAGATAGCATGCATAGTTCCTTTGTTTAAGGCAAAAGGGGACAAAAAGGATTGTAAAAATTACAGTGTAAAAAACCTGTCGAGTAAACCTAGGTAAAGTGAATGAAGAGTTATTGTTGAAAGAAATACGAGTTTAGACGAGAGCAGGATCGTAGAGGAACAGAAAAGGCATCAAGATTGGGATAGGGGTGTGGACCAAGTGTTCACATGGAAACATGTAGGTGAACAGTATTAGATAAGGGTAAAGAAGTTTTTGTGACATTTCTGGGATATGGAAAAGGCTACTGAAAGCAGTGAGACATTTTTACGAAGATAGTGAGGCTCAGTTAAGCATGTAGTCGAGATGGAATTAATGTTCCAGTACAAGAGGCCTTAAACAGGACAAGTGATGTCACCATGGTTTTTACTATATTTTATAGATAGGGTTTTGTTAGAGAATAGAATGCCTCGGGTGTTGCCAAGAGTTGGGTGATTAAAAGAAAGAGTCTAGCACTCAATTTTTTTTTTATATTTCTCAAGAACAAAAGTTTTTGAGATAATCTCACCCACTCTCTCATTTTGCTCTCTTTTTATATTTGCTTCAAAAGACCGTCTTAACCGCTCTTTTTTCTTTTTCCATATCTCCTCCTCCTTGTCATCCTACTACTTTTATAAACTTCTCATAGATAACTTTTTTTCCCCTATTAATCCTAAAGCATATCCACTAATCGCCTCTTCCCTCCCGCCCCCACTTTCCTGTAACCACAAACTTCTGCTGAACCTTCTAACTCTACCTTCTTAAACCTGCCCCATACATCTTCGACCGCCCTTACCTACCACTCTCTCACTAGCCCATCATACCCGCCAAAAGTTGTTTATAAGCCGATCCCTAACTGCCTCTTTAGTTTATAAACCTTCACCTCTCTCTACTTGCGTCTCCTTTAATTTTCCTTGGACCCGTCATCTAACCTTTTACTCTCGAGCTACAACTAAAATGAATGAATACATCTGTGGCCCATCCATAAACATGTACATCCAGAAGCTACTGATCATCTTTCATCTACCACTGACATTAGTCCAACAAACTTGCTGTCACACGTATATATATACATATATATATATATATATATATATATATATATATATATATATAGAATATATATATATATATATATATATATGATATATAATAATATATATATATATATAATATTATATATATACACACACATATATATATAATATATATATATATATATAAATATATATAATAATATATATATATATATATATACATATGTATAGAAATATATATATATATATGAATATATATATATAAATATAATAGATATATTATAGTATATATAATATAAATTGAGGGACCCATGAGCCTCGGAAAAAGTGGATAATAAGGCGACAAGAAGAATATTTGGATTACTCCTGAACATTTGACTATACCACTTCTTCTACCAACCCCTCTTTCTATTCTTTTTTACCAATAGGGTATATATTTATTACATAATACAAGTACAAAAGTTAAAGAGATACTTTATTGATATAAAAGGCATACTACAGTACATAGCTGTGAGAGATACATGTTTAAATACATAATGTTAATGTTTGTCAACTGATTATAAAAGTGTAAATCACATCCAGTGTTTCCTCAGTAGCTGGTCGTGCCCTTAAATGAGAATTTAAGCAAAAAAAAAAATTACCGCCAGGCATTACCCGTCTGAACAGCAGCACTGAGTAGCTGAACAGAAACCTAGATGCCCGGGGATCCCCTAGTACATTGATCAGCCTCTTGCCTAGCTCCTTTAAATGAAACTTAGATGCATTTTTTCTTGACCCATGAGCCAAGGGCTCAGAGCTAGGAACGAGCATATAATGAAGGCAATTTTGTCCGCATTTCTAGACTTCCTAGGACTCCCTGAACTGGCCGCTGCCCCTCCTTCCTCCCTGGTGTTTTGGAGATAGGATAGCAAGGTAGATGCACATGTGTTTGGTTCCAACACCACCTGCTTGTCGTCCTCTTCCGGCTTGGAAAGGGTGATACCAACTGGTCGCTTTTGCTACCATCGAGATCTGCTCGTTTTGGGTTGGCTTCATACTGTTTGCGCATCCGGCGTTGTGGGCACCTCTTGATATTGTTATTAATCTCCTCAAGTCGTCAATCTTCCCTCGGATGTACGGCACACAAAACCATGGTACCCGAATCGGTCTGCTGCTTCAGTGCCACAAATAGGGGCGGCAAGTCAAGGGCAACCCAATGCGGATGTCTATGGTCGAGGTCGTGTGCCAAGGCTTTAGGTTGGAAACACCCAGCGACCAGTCCCTCAATGCATGAATGAGCTCTCACTGCCAGGAGGCGGTTCAGGCCTATGTTTTTTCACTAATGGCCATCCTCATGTGACTGTTTGTATTTTTTCAGGGAAGCAGGTCCCTGCTTCAGAGCCCGTTAGATTATCCCAGATCAGTCAGAACTTTTCGTCTGACTCCAAGCTTGCCCTAAGATTTCAGGGAAGAATCGCTGCACAAGCCCTCTGGATGCAAAGCATGAAGACAGAAAGGCAGTACGCAATTCTATGAGACTTACGACACCATATGGTTCTTAATATACTGGAAGTGCAGCGTGGTCCCACTGCCTATTCTTTTAGAGTAAGGTTAAGTACATTAGTAAAAATCTGCCTAGGATGTTGTCAAATTCAAGCAGTATAGGGTTATAATATGATGTGTACATCTTAGGAAATATGCAACCTGGGCAGACTTAAGCATTTGTGAAAAGGTACCAGGCATACGTGGGTGTCCAAGATGCCTATTCGTTGCTCCATTCTCCTCAACATCCTCCAGTTTCTCCTGAGAATTGTCAAAGGCATCGCTTTCCAGAGGTGCTCGAAGCAAGGTACTATTGGTGGGTGAATGACTGGAGGCGCCTGGTATTATCTGACTCACTGCATATGACACTTGTTTGTTTTGACGAGATGATTTCACATTGAAGAGGGAGTTCAGGAGGAAACCCATTTCCTGTCCCCGTGGTTCTCACCTGTGTAAGATCGTCTAAAGGCACTCTTTTGTACCTGCTATTGTTGCCATCATCCAGCACCAGATATTTAGCTTACTGGTCTTCCTGACTCTGATTTCCGTTAGAAATGGAGCAAGAGGATCCCCTTGCTGGACACCGTCGTTGATGTGATTTCATCCTCTCCAAACAGGACAGTTTGAGTCTTGCTATAACCTGCTGAAACAAAGGGGAAGAGACCACAGGGAAATGTCTTGCACCCCTGCTAATACCACGTCTCCTTTTCAAGAGAATAAAAGCATTCTGAAATAGTAATTTTTAACCCTGCATTGCCCTCAGGCAGATGATGCGAACGCCCTGATGGATAAACCGCTCTTCTCTTCCTTGAGAGACTCCCCCAAAGCAAAGCTAGTTTGGTTGAAAGCACATGGCTGCCTCTGTGCGATACTTCTGCGAGCAGATTTTGGAATCGAGGCGGCGAAAAGTGGTTGTCCACTGCAATTGGCTCATTCCCCATCCGTCGTTTTAAGGGCACAAAGTGATACACCAAAACAAAAGGTTCAATTTCGTCAGGAATCAGACCTGACCAAGGATTGTAACAAATCTTGTGAGCAATGAAAGCATGGTCGCTGTAAATCTCCCCGATAACTGGATTAACCATTTACTTTAAATGCTGCGGCCTTAATTCCAGTGTAACCCCCAGCAGAGCCCGAACGGAACGACATTATTGTTCTTGTAAATGTCTGAGTTTTGGCACAATATATAGATACATATAATATATAGATATATAAAAATATATATATATATAAAAAGATATATATCTATAATATTATAATATATATAGATATTACATAAATGTATATATATATATATATAATATATATATATATATATATATATATATAATATATATAATATATATATAATAAATATACAAATAAGATATACATATATATATATAAATATATACATTTATCTATATATAAAACATACGAAAGAAGGAACACCTCCAACAGCCTACTGATCCCAGCGGATCAGGTCTTATCCCCCCCGGTTTAGACCAATGAACCCCCCCTGATTAGCCCATGACCCACCCAGTCCTGGTCAACTCCACTAAGGAAGGAACACTGCACCATAACCCCAGCAGCACAAGCTAGTCAGGTCCGACCCAACTCACACCCACCCCCACCCACTCATGTATTTATCTAAACCTATTTTATAAAACTACACAACGTTTTAGCCTCCAATTAACTGTACTCGGGAGTTTGTTCCGACAGCATCCAACTCGATATCATACCCTGCTTTCCTATATCCTTCCTGAATCTGAATTTTTCCAGCTTGAAACCATTCTTGCGAGTCCCCTGTCTTGGCTGGAAATTTCAGCACCGCTATTACTCCTCTTTAGTGATTCCTGTTTTCCCTATTATAACACCTCGATCATATCCCTTTCGAGAGAGTGCAGATTCATGGCCCTAGTCTATCCGCATAGGGAAGAATTACCGAGACATGGATCAATCTTTTGTCATCCTCCATTGTACGTTTTTCCCCAGCGCATTTATAGCCATTCTGTAAGACGGTGACCCGAACTGAGGCAGCATAGTCAAATGAAGGCCTAACCAAGGAAATAAGAGTTGAAGAACAACTGAAGATTCTGATATTTAACTTCTAGCCCACATGAAGCCAAGAATTCTGGTAAGCTTTATTGCGACACTAGATTAGTGCTAAATAGCACACGAGATTACGCTAACGCAGAATTCCAAAATCCTTTTTGCAATCATAGTATTAAGATCTACATTATTTAGTTTTATATATGACATGTATTTAACTGTCCAACATTAGAACTTTGCATTTGTCATATACACGGCACTGCCACTTCTCCGACCATTGCATCATCTAAATCAAATCATCCTGGAGTGCACTAGTGTCCTCATTAGAATAATTGGTGGCCTTTTTTGGTGTCATCAGCAAATTTCTGTGTCGCTGTTTATTCCCTCATCTGAGTCTTATATGTAAAACTGTGAACAACAACGGGCCCAAACACTGACCCATGAGGAACTCACCGCTTAGACGTGCCAATTCTGATTTCTCTCTCCCATTTATGCAAACGCTCTGGCTGTCTATTTGTCAGCCTTCGCATGTACCCATGAAAAATTTGTCCCTCCTAATTCCGTGTGCCTAAGTTTCCTCAATAGCCCTGGTGGTGGAACTCTATCGAAAGCCTACTGAAGGTCCATATACTCATAACAATATTCATTACCATGATCTACCTCCTCACATCTATCCTCTTTTCTAGACTACACCCGTCATCTCACTATCGGTCTCTGCACCGGCACGCACGCACTTCTGCAGTACATCCAGCCTCTCTCTCAAGATCTCATTTTTTACTCGGCGATCTCTCAACTACTCTGTAGCGCTCACTAATGTCAATCTGCGATATCTACACTGTGCACGCCATCCTTTCTGCAACCTCACAACACTCTCCATACAATTCCTACGCGACACATTTGAGTCAAGCGATAACTACTACTCTCTATCTATTGTACTCACCTTGAGCTTCGCACGCACACTCCACTGCACATCCCTCTATGCGCGCCTAGCTGCGCACCCTCTCCTATCTATGTCAGCCGATCGATCACCCTCTAATCAGCCTCCGCACCATCGACCTTCTCTGCCGCTCCAGCCTAAAATTGAACTATACACACTCTCTTCCCCACCTCTCCCTCTTCTAGCTCAAAGAGTTCCTCCTTTACCTCTCCCTCTTCCCTTCTTAGATCACCCTGCACTCTCGGACCTTGCCTCGCCTATGATATACAGGCGCGAGCTACTATCTATCTATCTATTTTCTCTCTAGTCTTGCCTTCGAGAGATCACACACAGTGTCACAGCTACCATGATAGCTAACAAATCTCTACTCACACACAGGGTTACGGCACTGTACTTCCGTTCATTCATACAATCTAACTTTACACACTTAGACGACAATCTCTGCTACAGGTTATAGACTCTATTGAAACACTCATGAAGAGCGAGGATCTGTAGGTGATGTTTGATTAACGCGGGCTAAGCTACTGCTTCTTATTTTCTGAATCTTAGAAGGGGAGATGACGGGTAGTTCGTCTGTATCGCTAAACTGGACAAGATTCCAAGCACCTATTTATTCATGTAAGAGATTTTAACCATCTCAATTGATTTTTTCAAAAAGTGAGAAAGTAGTATCAGCAAGTCCAATGGTCGACCAGAATAGAATTGAATCTTGTTCATAAAAGCAGTTTTGACAAGAAATATGATAATTTCCTTTGGTTTGATAAAAGTAGATCCATTTATAAATTAATAGAATTTGGGGAAGAATTTAATATACACTGGACAAATAATTTTTAAATTTTCTTGGGTAAATAGTTTGGTGGGGTGAGTTTGTGCAAAGG
The DNA here is from genome assembly GCF_026875155.1 of Cherax quadricarinatus. Lineage (NCBI taxonomy): Eukaryota > Metazoa > Arthropoda > Malacostraca > Decapoda > Parastacidae > Cherax > Cherax quadricarinatus. The sequence continues at coordinate 18,570 of NW_026505849.1, forward strand.
ACCATCCAAGTTGGGTCGGCGCGCGTCAGTGTTTAACCGGTGTGGGATCTGATAGTGAGGTCTGGCTGACCCCTTTTATAGGCTTCCGTGTATGCTTTACTTCATAGGTTCCGTGAGAATGTTAGTAGTCCACGAAAGCGCTGGAATTTCTTCTATTTTTCAGAGTGGTTGTGTTGAATATATATAAATATAATATATAAGATATATATATATAATATACATATATATATATATATATTATATATATATATAGATATATATATATATATATTTATATAAATATATTATATATAATATAAATATATAACAATACCCGATCATCTGAAACTATCCGAGGACCTCGAACTCATGTCGTTTTGGCCCAGCCTCATGGGGTTCAATCCTCGGCTAGTCTCAGTGCTGTTATTGATTAAATCCACTCGTTTTCCTGTTTTCAATAATATATATACTGATCGTGGAGGTTAGATACACCAACGGGGAGTAGAATGACATTAGCTCAAGGCACACAAACACCGTATGTCCTCGGATCTGGTAAACAACCTAAGCTCTGAAGGGTGCGTGATTCCTGTTGGATTTGGTGTCCTGTGGAATTAAGCGTCCATTTGATATTTCGCTCACCATGAGTGGACCAAAACGACATGGGTTCAAGTCCTCGCTCGTTGCAGTTTTGGTATGAGTACAGACCACTCATTTCATGTTACAATATATAGATATAAATGTATATATAATATCTATATAATATATATAATATATATATATAAATATTATATATAACATATATATTACTATATATAATATATATATATAGATATATATATAAAAAATGATAATATTAGTAATATATTAATATATATAATATATATATATATAATATATATAAATATAAATATATATATATATATATGTTATATATATATAATATATATATATATATATATATATATAATATATATATATATATATATATAATCCTGAATAGGATGGGGTCCACCTCTGGTGGAAATTGGGACCCATAGCCCGGAGAAGTGATAAAAATGGCATCAAGAAGAATATTTGGATTTCTTCCTGAAGCCATTTAGAATATTTCCACTTTCCCACCACCCATCTTTTAAACTATTTGTTTTTTACAATAGGAATATTTTTATTACATAATATTGGCACAGCAGATTTAAGAGATACAGTTGTTGATATAAAGGTGGCATATATAGATAAAATATATATATATATATATATATATATATATAATATATATATATATATATTTAGATATATATATATATATATATAATTAGTAATTATCATGTTGTTTACGTGTGTATAAACACCGATTATAAGGCGAAAATCTCATCCAGCTCCGCAGAGCTGGGGCTGTGCCCAAAATGCAGCAATGCATTACCCCTTTGAACAGCCCGCTGAGCCGCGGAACAGAAAACTAAGCGGCCCTGGGATCCCTAGTTACCCTGATGAGTCTTTTTCCCCAGCGCCTAAGGAATTAAGATGCACTCTTTCCCCATGACCAAGGCCCCCCCCCCCCCTCTGAAGCCTATGGGAACAAACATATAAAGATGGGCAAGTTCACCATATTTTCTAGACTTTGGACCCCTAAGCTGGCAAGCTGCCCCTCCTTCCTCCCTGGTGTATTGACATAGGTACAGCCAAGGTTAGATGCACATGTATAGTCCCCACACCTCCGCTTCCCATCTTCCAGCTTGAAGGGGGATACCATCGGACGCTTCTGGCTGCTACATCAGATCTGCATATTGGGTGGCGCCCTACTGGGGGGGGGGGGGCTGCTGGCAACCAGCTGTTGTGAGGCTCCTCTTGATAAGTTATTAACTCCTCATGTCCTGTGCAATCTTTCCCTCGGAATTACGGCCATCAGACCCAGGTACCCGAATCGGTTCTGCTTCTTCACTGCCACAAATACACCTGAGTTCGGTCGATAATAGGGGCGGCAAGTCAAGGGCAACACCGAATGCGGATGGTCTGTGTCGAGGCTGTGCCAAGGCTGGAGTTGGAACAGCCAACAGAAAGTCCCCCACATGAGGGCTCTCACGCCAGCAGGCGGCTCTATCCGTCCTGACAACACCCTCTGAAGCATCGTTGATGCGATATTTCCTCTATAGGACCATCCCAGTGGCGATTGTTTTAGTTGTTGGGGGAGCAGGTCTGATTTCTGAGCCCGTAGATTATCCCCATCATTGCCCGTCATGAATTTTGTCCTGGTTCCAATCTTGTTCCAAAGATTGTTCTGGTGAATCTCTGCAACAAAGCTCTCTGGATGCAATACAACGAGGACAAAAAGCAGGTAAGCAATCTGTTGATGACTTGCGGACACCAATTGCCCTCCTATCTGACTGGAAGTGTAGCTTGGTTTTCACTGCCCGTCTTCTAGAAAAGGTTAAGTACTTTCGTAAAAATCAGCCTCAAGAATACCTGTCCTATCGTGCAGTATAGGGTTATCATATGAAGGTAGCACAACTTAGTAAATATGTCAACCTGGCAGACTCAAGCACTTTGTGAGAAGTACAAGGCATCGTGGGTGTCCAGATTGCCTATCGTTTCCATTCTCCTTAACTCTTCCAATTCTTCCTGAAATTGTGTCAATGGCAATGCCTTCCCAGGAGTGCTCCTAGCAAACACGATTTGTGGGGGCAATGACTGCTGCTCCCTGGTATTTTGATCTCACGCCTTTATCACATTTGACTGACTGAGATGATTTCTCATTTGGATGATTCAGATAAACCCATTTCCTGTCCCCGGGTCATTAACCTGTGGTAAGGTCAGTAGGAGGGACTCCTTTGGTACCTGCGAGTGTGCCATCATCTAGACCCAATGTTTAGCTCGCTGGTCAGTCTGACTGTGATTTCCCTACCTGCAATACCAAGAGAAATGGTGCAAGAGATCTCCTTGTTTGGACACCCTCATGATATGTGATTTTATTCTCTCTCCAAAGAGAAGCATGAGTCCTTGCTATACCCAGCTGTAACAAAAGAAAGACCAGGAAATGTTCGTGTACTTGCTGCTAATACCACGCTCTTTTCAGGAGATTGAAACGCATTCTGAAACTAATTTTACCACTGCATGGCCTCAGGCGGTTGTTGCATATATTCGCCTTTGTTGCAGAACCGCTGCTTTTCACTTCCTTGAAGACCCCAAAGCCAAGCTGGTTTGGTTGAAGCATCATGGCTGCCTGATGCACGAATACTACTTCGGACAGCACTTTGGATACGAGGCGGCGTAAACGAGTGCCTACTTGCAATTGGCCGAATTCCTCCATCCTTCTTTTTATGTGCACAACGTGTTGCACCAAAAAAGAAAGGACAATTTCACAGGAATCAAACCAGCCAAGGAATATTGTTTGACGAACCTTGTGATCTCTGAAAGCAGTGTCTCGGCAATTTCCCCAATAACTGGATTAAACCATGTCCTATTAAATGCTGTGGCCTTATTCCAGTGTAACCCCCAGCAGAGCCAGATGGAACGACATATATTGCTTTGTTAAATGTCGAGTCTTCCACAATCAAATGGTTCCATAGTGGGGGGACAGAGTGTTGGAACGTTTTGGTGCCACTGTTTCCCTGGCAGGGTGCTTTCCTCTAAAGTGCTTCAGCCGGGTCCACCTCCCTGGGAGCAACTGTATTCTTCACTGTAATAATTCTGATTCCCCCTCTGTGTTGCCCTCTTCAATTTTCTTGCTCCCTGGACTCTGACGTTTGCACTGTCAGTATAGAGTGGGGTCTGCCTCTCCCTTTTTGGTGTGAACGGGGTAGTGAATGAGGTTATCAACTCTAGGAAAATCTCTTTAAGGATTTAATTATCAGTGAGGCTAGCCTCTTTCCCCTTCTTTCCGGCACAGCTAAGCAGACATTGCCAAAAATTAGCAAGTTTGTGCCATCCTTGATGTTGGTGGGGTAGCAGTTAAGATAGTGGAACCCTCGTTACTTTTTTCCAGGAAGGTCTGTACGTTTCCCAGCTGCGTGTGCCGGTCTGCTTTGGAATATGTGTGAGTGTCCTCGACCTGTTCTTTGATTCTTCCACAGAGATTGAGTCCTGATGAGATAAATCTGTTGATTGGTTTCAAGGTGCCTGAAGTGGGCTCTGATCACACGTTCCACAGGAGACAAATCCTAAAGCCAGGGCAACTACCGTGTTGCGGAGGAAACCATTAGGTTGAGACAACAAGCTGTAAGCGAAGACCCGACACTTGCCTCTCCTAGTATTGCCACCGTTGCCATTTCCGGCTGCTTGCTTCTCCAGGTGCATCCACTGCTAGACAGACAAAAGGAGTGGGAATATGAAATGCTGGTGGTAATGGTGCGGGGAAGGTAGGGAACTTGACGTGGTGGCCTGGTGGAGTTTGAGGGGCCGGGAGGGGAAGGTAAAACTTCCTGGGAATTAGGTGGGGAGCGCAGGTTGAGTGGGTTATCCCGGGGAGTAACAATACACATGGACTTGCTCACTAAATCTTGTTCACACTGTCTTACAATACACCATAACTTTATTTGTTTCCTATGAAACATCTAACAATTTGGTATGGGCACTGCTGAACCAATGTGGTCCACTCACCAACTAGTTACACATCCCACCTCTTCCACCCACCCCCGTGACGTGGGGTTGGATGCACTGACTGGTCACTCCTCGTTAACATTAATTCACATGTTTTTCCATCACATATGCCTTTAAAAAGTCCCATCATCGACACAATCATTCCACGTTAACTGAAGCATGTGCATGTGCTGATATAGATGTTTTTTATAAACTTTTCCGAGGTTTGTTATGTACGATAATCTTGGCCGGTACTCATATACAGTGGTAGCCCTTGTACTCTCCCCACACCTCCACTGGCCTCGTCTTCCTCACTACCACCACCCCCACTCACCAACATTCACAAACTGCACCACAATTTCCACAATTTACCTTGAAACGGTGTCTTTGAAATGTCCTTCTCGCTTCACTGGAATCTTCAGAGTATTCACAATAGGTCCTGTTGATCTTAACCTGTCCAAGCCTCGTGATCCGGACCTTATAATTGAAAATCCCGGCAGCTAGCCCGCCACACGTCTTGCAGCGCATATATAGACAACAAGGGGGCTTTAGGAAGGGTTTAGAGGATGTATAGACCAATGTTTACGGTGAAGCATTAAAAGTGAACATTAGATATAGGTAAAAAGGTTTTTGTTGCATTCATGGATCTGGAAAAGGCTTATGATTTGGTGGACAGTGGAACAATGTGGCAGATGTTGGAAATGTATGGAATAGGTTGTAGATTACTGGAAACAGCTGAGAGTTTTCTCGAGGATGGTTAGGCTTAGGCTAGAGTTTGTAGGAGAGAGAGAGATTATTTCCCAGTATAAGTAGGCCTTAGACAAGGATAAGTGATGTAACCATGTTTGTCTAATGTATTTATAGATGGGGTTGTAAGACAAGTGAATGCTCAGGTGTTGGCAAGAGATGTGGGATTTATTACAGTTGCTCTTTCATGATGACACTGTGCTTTTGGGAAATTCTGAAGGGAAGTTGCAGAGATTGGTGGACGAGTTTGGGAGGGTATGTAAAAGAAGGAAATTAAAAGTGAACTTAGGAAAGAGAAAAGTGATAAGGATAACAAAAAAAATTATGGAATGAAATATTTCAAACCATACCACGGGTGGGGAGAGAACCCGCGATCAGAGTCTCAAAACTCCAGACTGTCGCGTTAGCCACTGGACCAGCCAGCCACAATAAGATTCGTCGAACTAGGTATATTTCTGCACCATAGGAAGGTTAGCATAGGCACCACTGTAACGCGACACTCTCTGATCGTGGGTTTTATCCCCACCCGTGGTATGGTTTGTTTGCAATCGTGCCATTACGATTTCGTGAGTCAGAAATATTTCATATCAAACTGAAGGAAGAGAGTATGAAGGAAGTGAATGTGTTCAGATGTTTGGTGGATGGGTCAATGAAGGACGAGGTGAATCATAGAATTGATGATGCGGAGAAAAAGTGAGTGGTGCACTGAGGAGTCTGGAGACAAAGAACGTTATCCATAGAAGCATAGAGGAATGTATGAGAGTATAGTGGTACCAACGCTCTTATATGGTGTTAAGCATGAGTGGTGAACGCTTGCAACAAGAAGACGGCTGGAGGCAGTGTAAATGTCGCATCTGAGGGCTATGTGTGGTGTGAATATTATGCAGAGAATCGTAGCTTGAAGATTAGGAGGAGGACCGGGTTTGTAAAAGTATTGTCCAGAGTGCTGAGGAGGAGTTTGTGAGCTGATTCGGACATTTAGAGAGCATGGGACAAAATAGAATGACTTGGAGGGTCTTATAAAACTGTATTGGAGGGATGGTGGAGTAGGGATCGTCCTAGTAAAAGGTGGAGGGAGGGCAAGCTTGCGTCAGCGTGTTAGATAGGAGTGGGTAAAGGCAAATAATTTTTATGACATGACCTGCTGTTGGAGTGTGAGCAAGGCAACATTTATGAAGAAATTCAGGGAAACCAGTTAGCCGGACATGAGTCGTGGAGGTGGGAAGTACAGTGCTTGCACTCGGAAGGATAGGTGGATATATGATGCAGTTTTTGAACTGTAGAAATTTCCCTGACGAGACAGTGATGGAGTGATGATGAAAGTGTTTCTTCTGTTTCGGGCCACCCTGCCTTGCTGGAAAGCGGCTGATGTATTATTAATAATAATAATAATAATAATAATAATAATAATAATAATAATAATAATAATAATAATAATAATAATAATAATAATAATAACATATGTATATACAAATGTAGATAGGTGTGTCAAAGTAAACATTATTATTCAGAGGAAAAAGATATGTAGTAGGTCACGTGAAGATTCCCTCATGTTACAGGAGCTACTTGATGTTAAGAGTCGGATGTGTCTTTGTTTAATTTTTATTTTTAAATGAATTTAGAGATCACCTCTGATTTCCATTGCCTCTTGGAAATATTTAAGTTGGTTAAAATTTTATTAAAGACTGATTTTATAATTTATTTTAAACGCATCATACTCAAGGTACATGGTAAATGCTTTATCGTAGATCGTCTTGTAGTTCAAAGCTTTTAACTGTTGAACCTGGGTATTGTTTTCCTGGCCATAAATGACAGTCCTTTTATGCTTTATTACCCAAGCTATGGCCTGAAAACTTAAGTTATAACAATGATTTTGAGATACACATGTTTCTGGCTTCTGTTTGGTTGTGGTTCTAAGAGATGAAGTTACCAAGCTGAGATAAATTATCACTTCACTAGTGATGTTTTAGTACCTTTCTATGGTACCTTAACTTACGGTAGATTATTTTAAGATGGCAGTTCCTGATTATTTATAGTAGTCTATTGTTTTGGGTGAAGTCTGAACGAATGAATTAGTTCTAGTATCCTAACAAGGAGAATTGTTTTTTTTTTAATTTACTTATCAGTATAATTTGTATGTTGTGTACATGCTCAGAGATCTTAGCAAAGGGCTAGATATAATATTACTTTTATATGATAATATAACATCTTAATTTACTACAAGTACATGTACAAGGTATACAGTCCTAGCTGACATCAATGACATACTACTATATAGAAAGCCACTTGTTATGCTGAGCATTTCGGGCAAATTAGGTCAGTGTCCCAGGATGCGACTCACACCAGTCCACTAACACCCAGGTACCCATTTTACTGATGGTGTGAACATAGAAAAACCGGTGTAAAGAAACACGCCCAATGTTTCTACCCCTCGCTGGGGATCGAACGCAGATCCTCGCCGTATGAAGCGAGCGCTTTAGAGATCGAGTTTGTAGATTTTCTATATACACTTAATGAAATCAAGTTGGTTCATTTTAATGATAGAAACGTCCATGTTAAGTAATTGGGTATGTTCTTAACATTCTTAAACTTGATGTACAGTAAAGTTGGTTCAGTTTGTTTAAAGACAGCAACTCCCCTTTCACTTTATTATATTCACAATACTGAAAAATGATGGCTAGTAATGACATATGGAAAAAGAATTAAACTCAAAAATTCCGTCTCTGGAATAAACAGCGTCTCACTGGCAACCTGGACATGACAATTTGAAATCATGCTAGTCTATCTTTGACTATTATCAACACTTGAAAATGATCTCTAACGGCTCGAAACGTAGACCAAATTCCACTTTTTTTTGTACATTAGTTGTCAAATGAATGTAAAGGTAATCGTCCCAATTTCACCACCGGCCCACCCAAATTGTTGTCAATTTCGCTGAACTTAAATTTCCCTTAAAAAAGTTTTAAAACAGCACGTAAATTTCAAGAATTTCCCTATTTTCCCAATTTAAAAACATGACGGGGGGCTTTTGAATTAACATTTGGGGAAAATTTTTAAATTTTAAAAAGGTTTTTTTCCAACCAAACCAGTGGGCTTTTTAAAATTTCAATATAGAGGTGATTTTGGAGCCCACAAGTTGAGGAATGATTCCCTTAACCTTGCTAAACCTTTTCCCCAAAAGGGGAAGGTGGAAGATAAGAAAAAACAGCCCCACACCCAAAGTGCCCCGTATCATAGTCTCCAGGGAAATTCAAGACAAAGGGTCCCGAACCAGGCAGCAAGACTGGGGGGACGGGTTTAAACCTCAACGTCGTGCTCATAATTACCCCATTTGGGGAACTGAAAAACCCAAGGTTTGCACATGTGCCCCAATTTTCCTCGGGAGGGGGCTCTCTTTTTAAAAGGAATTAAATTTTACCCCCCCTTTCCTAGATCTGGGTCATTACGTTTTTTTACAAGGAGTGTCCCAACCCTTAAGGATTTAGGGGCTCAATGTGGTATTTAATATTTTTCTTTTGTGTGAACAACATTCCATCAATCCCCCCTTGCCCTTTTTTTTTCCCCTAGAGATACCCTTGATTAACAAAAAAAACATTAATAAATGATTATATTATTACCTTGGTTTTAGGGGTGTAAATGAATATAAAAAATTTTTCTTTTTAGATTACCCGTGAGGCTGAAATTTTTCCACCCCTTTAAGATATACAGAGGGAAAAATGAACTTTAAACTGTTTTTCCCAATGAATATTTCATGTGGAACATCAAAATCCGATATATTTGGTGTGGGTAAAAAAATTAAGAATATGAAAACAGCTATGTACCCGGGGGTTCAGCATGGGCCCCTCTGGGGGGAAAAACGGGCCACAATACCCCTTCAAGTTTGCCTTCCTTAAACCCGGGGAAATTTTGTTTTTTCCCCCCTTTAAAATTGCAACTTGTGTCCTCTTCCTTGGATGAACCCTAATTACTTAAAAATTTAAGGACACTGGGGGGACAGTACTAATTGGGTCTTTACAAAAAATTTTTATAAAAAAAAACGTTATTAATAAAAAGGGGGATATTGTTAAAATATTCCCTTTACATACTCCGTGAGGCAGGTTTAAAGCAGCATGGGTTTCGACTCCTTGGCTAGTTGCAGTGTTGTTTTTGGATCAGTACCACTTGTTTTTTTTGGGCACAATAATAAAAAAATACTGCTCGTTGTACTAGTACACCAAACGGGGAGTAGAATGAAATTACCTAGATTCATCCACACCTTCGTATGTTTTTTTGGGTAGAAAAGCACAACACCCTTTTTTCTGTGGTGCGCTATTTTAAAGGTTTTGTGGGGCCCCGTGGTTAAGGAAATCACACCAAAAAGGGGGCCAAAGCAGAAATGGGTTTCGACCCCCTTGGCTAGGGGCAGTTTTTTATTGATCAATAAAAACTTTTTTCGTTTTATAAACTAAGGGAGGGGGAATTTTCGGGGGGAGATTAAGGGGACTTTTGGCAGAAAGGGGGGCCCTATTTGCAAAGTGAGTAGGGGGGGGGTTTTTGAAGGGGGTTTGGGAAAATAGTTTTAAAAATGCATTTTTTAGAATGTGGGGCGAAGTTTGTGGTTATAGGAGGGGGGGGGGCAGGAGGAAAAAAGGAAGTGTTTGGGTTTGGAAGGGATGAAGTAAAGGGTGTGATAAAAGGGGAAAAAGGTAGTTATGAGAGGTTTTTACAAAGCAGAAGTGTATAAGAAGAGCAGAGTATATGGAGGGTAAAAAAAAGGGATTAAAGAGAGGGGGTGAGAGAGTGCAAAAGGAAGCAGATGATAGAGTGGGAGGGGGCATGCCCCCAGAAATTTTATAAAAATTTAAAAAAAAATTTTTTGGGAGTAAAGTTAAACAAGTTAAAGGAAAAGCATGGGGGAAAATATGGATTTGTCAGTTAAAAACAGAGTAGGGGGAGTTAGTAGTTTGGGGAAATTGGGGTTTTGGGTAGTTTCGAGAAAATTTTGGGGGAACCCTTTTAAAATGTTAAGGAAAAACAGAGGCAGTAATTTATGCACTGGTCAGGGGGGTATACCATTTTTAGGGGGTAAAAGAAGACCCAAAATTGTAAGTGTGGGGGGGGTAGTGAGGCATTACAAAAAAAGGGGAAAGGGGGGTAAAGAAAGCTGGAAATGAGGGGATCTGCCGGGAAATGTTAAAAGCGGGGGGGGATAAAAGTGTTGGAGTGGGTTGGGTTTATTTTTTGGTTAAAAATGTATAAAAGAGGGGAAGGTACCTGGGGAAATTGGAAAGAGGGGCATGTATAGCCCCTTTTTATAAAAAGGGGAAAAAGGGGGAAAAAAGAGCTGTAAAAATTATAGGGGAAAATAAGCTTCCCGAGTATACCGGGGAAAAGTTTTACGGAAAGGGTTAAAATTGAAAAAATTTAAGGGGTAAAGGACAGAATGTGGGAAATTGCGGATGAGCCAAGGAGGTTTTGATTTGGGTAGGGGATGTGTAAAATCGGGTGTTTACATTGAAGCATATATGTGAACAGTATTTAGATAAAGATAGGAAGTTTTTATTCCCTTTTATGGATTTAGAAAAGGCATTTTAATAAAAAGGGGATAGGGGAAAAGAAATTTGGGGCAGATGTTGCAGTATAGGGAAAGGTGGTAAGTTTTTAAAAATGTTTGTAAAGATTTTTATAGGATAGTGGGGCTCAGGTTGGGGTTTGGTAAAAAGGAGGGAGACTATTTCCCCGTAAAAGTGGGGTCTTGGGGACAGGGATTTTTAATGCCCACCAGGGTTTTTAAAATATATTTATAGGGGGGTTTTTAAAGGGAAAGAAAAATGCAAGGGTGTTTGGGGGGAGGGGGGGTTTAAATTTTAGGGGAAAAAATTTAAAAAGGGGAATTTGACACAGTTATTTTTTAACTGTTTGAAAAACTGTGCTTATGGGAGATTCTAAAAAAAAATTGCAAAGGTTAGTGGATGAGTTTTTGGGGAAAGTGTTTTTAAATTTGAAAGTTGAAAGTGAACATAGAAAAAAGTAAAAGGGGATGAGGGGGTCAAATGATTTAGATAAAAAAAATTTTGGGTATTTAAATTGGGGGGGGAGAGTATGGAAAAGGAATGTTTTCAGATACTTGGGAGTTGACGTGTCGGGGGATGGATTTATGAAGGAGAGGTTTAAAATAAATTGATGAGGGAAAAAAAGGGGGGGTGGCGTTGAGGTTTTATTGGACAAAAAAAAGTTATCCCCATGGAGACAAAGAAGGGGAAAGTATGAAAATATAGTAGTACCAACCTCTTATATGGGTGTTAAAGGGTTGGGGGGTAAATTTCAGCAGCGAGGAGGAACCCGGGTTTGGGGGGCAGTGGAAAATGTCCCCGTTTTTAAGGGGAATGTGGGGGTGTAAATATTTTGCAAAAAAATTCCCGGGGTGTGGAAATTAAAGGGGAAGGTTGGAGTTTTAAAAAAAGTATTAGCAGAGGGCAGAAGAGGGGGGTTTTTGAGGGGGTTTTTAGTTATTTAGAGAGAATGGTTTAAAGTAGAAAAAACATGGAAAAATAAAATCAATTTGGGGGAAAGGAAAGGGGGGGTAGGGGGCGTCCTCGAAAGGGTTGGAGAGAGGGGGTAAAGGGAGGTTTTGTGGGGAAGGGGCTTGGACTTCCAGCAAGCTGCGTGAGCGTGTTAGATAGGGGGTGAATGGAGACGAATGGTACTTGGGGCCTGACGATCTTTGGGTGTGAGCAGGGTAAAATTTAGTGAAGGGGTTAGGGAAAACCGGTTTTTTTTCATATAGTCGGCTTGAGTCCCGGAAAAGGGAAGTACAATGCCTTTCACTTTTAAAAAGGGGGTTTGGGAAAATTGGCAGTTTTTGGGGGGAATGTTGTGTATCTTTATATGTTTATGCTTCTAAAATGTGTATTCTGACACTTTTTGCAAAAACAAGGGTAATGTGCGGGGTGTGGTGAAAGTGTTTTAATGAGATGAAAGTATTTTTTTTTTTGGGGATTTTCTTTTTTTTTTGGGTCACCCTGGGCCCGGTTTGGGGGGATGGCCAGCGTTGGAAAAAAAAAAAAAAAAAAAAAAAAAAAAAAAAAAAAAAAAAAAAAAAATATATAATATATAAAATATATATTAAATATATAAATATATAATAATATAATAAAATATATTTTATATATATATATATATATATATATATAGGTAGTAGGGTTTTGGGAACCCGCAAACCCCCCGGGAGGTACTAAACCTTTCCGCCAAGTGAGTGTAAAACAAAGCCGTAAATTTTTTTTTACATAGGTAGGGGTTGCTGGTGTCTTTTGTCTGTCTCATAAAAATGCAAGATTACAGGCCTGTCCTTTTCTACTTCCCACTTTCACTTAGGGGGCCACCACTTTTCACATTTCATTTAAAACGTTTATTTTTACACACTCATCCCAAATTTTCTTTTATTTTATCTTAATGTTTTGGTTTAATTTCTTTTCCTTTTTTATCCATGGGGGAAGTGGAATAAGAAATCTTTCCCCCGTAAAAATTTAACTAAAAAAGGGCCCGGGGAAAAATGGGCTAGTAACCCCTTTTCCTGTAAAAATTACTAAAAAGAATAAAAAAGAAGAAAAATTTTCAAAATGGGAAGTCGAAAAAGTGCGTGGAAAGTTGTGCAAATGATAAGGGAAAAAGATGATTGTGGAATTTTTTTAAAAGAAGAAACTGGATGTCCGGCTTTAAGTAAACAAAAACTGAAGGGGGGGGGAGAGTTTTTTAATTTGGGGAAAGGGAAAAAAAGGGATTAGGGCAGGGGGGTTTTAAATAAGTTTAAAAGCTAAAGAAAAAGGGGTAGCAATAATGTTGAAGGATAAGCTATGGCAGGAAAAAAGGGAAATACAAAAGTATAAATTCAAGGAATTTTTTGGAAATAAAAAAAGATTGGTTTTGAAAAGTGGGTTTTAGTAAGTGTGATGCACCTTGGGAAGAGAGAAGTGTGAGGAGAGAGAGAAAATTCTGGGAAAGGGTTTATTTAAGCGTGGGGAGTTTTGAAAACCCAAATGTGAAGTAATGGGGTTGGCGAAATTTTTAAAGCTAAAATGGGGTTTAAAAAGTTATGGAGGGGAAATTTTTGTTTTGGTAAATTTGGGGTGCCCGGGGTAAAAAGTAAAAGGGGAAAACCTTTAATTGAGCCCCATGTGTAGAAAAAAATTTTTTAATAAGTAATACATATTTTTTGAAAAAAAGGGATAAAAAAAATATACAAGGTATGATTAAAAGTAATGAAAATAGTTTTTAGAAATGTTTTGGGGGAAAAAAAGGTTGTTGGGGAGGCTCCCGGACGTACATGTTTTAGAAAGGGGGAACTGATATCGGATCATTAATTTTGTTGTAGCTTTCAGTTTTGAGTAAGAGGTTTGATGGGGAAAAAAGGGGGTGGCAACAAAAAAGTAAGAGGGAAAGGGGAAAATGTATAAAAATAAGGGAGGGGGGAAATTCGGGGAAGATATAAGCGACTATTGGGAGAAAGGTGGGGGTAGTGCAAAGATAAATAGGGGGGGGGGGGTTTTTAAAAGGGTTGCAATAGTTTTTAAAAAAGCAGTAAAATTGGGAAAGTGGGGGAGAAAAAATTTTTTGGGGTTTTAAAAGGGGGGGGGGGCAGGAGGAAAGGGGAAATGACTGGGGGGAATGATGAAGTAAAGGGGGGAAAAAGAAAAAAAAGTTAGCTTATAGAGGTTTTTTACAAAGCAGAAGGTTATAAGAAACAGACATATGGAGAAAAAAGAAAGGTGAAGAGAGTGGTGGAGAGATGAAAAAAGGAGAGCGAGATAGAGTGGGAGAGGCACTGTCAAAAAATTTTAATGAAAATAAAAAAAAATTTTTGGGGGATTTAAACAAGTTAAAAAACCTGGGGGAAAGTATGGTTTGTCATTTAAAAAAAACAGAGTAGGGGAATTAGTAGAGGGGGAAAGGGAGGTTTTAGGTAGATGGCGAGAATATTTTGAGGAACTTTTAAATTTTGAGGAAAAAAAGGGGGGCGGTAATTTCATGACGGCCAGGGAGGTATACCATCTTTTGGAGTGAAGAAGAGCAGAATGTAAGTGTGGTGGAGATACATAGGCTTTACGTAAATAAAAGGGGGTAAAGCGCTGGAACTGATGGGTCATCAGAAATGTTAAAAGCAGGGGGGAACATAGTGTTGGAGTGGTTGGTACTTTTGTTAAATAAATGTATGAAAGAGGGGAAGGTACCTGGGATTGGCGGAGAGCATGTATAGTCCCTTTATAAAAAGGGAAAGGGGACAAAAGAGATTGTAAAAATTATGGGAAATAATTTAGAGGTACCGGGAAAAAGTATACGGTAGGGTTAAAAATTTAAAAAGAATTAAGTAAGACGAATTAGGATTGTGGATGAGCAAGGAGGTTTCAGAGTGGGTAGGGGATTGTAGTCAAGTGTTTACGTTGAAGCATATTTGAAACGTATTTTGATAAAGGAAGGAAGTTTTTATTGCATTTATGGATTTTGAAAAGGCATTGTTAGGGGAATTGAGGACAATGTGGGAGATGTTGCAAGTATATGGAATAGGGGGTAAAATTACTAAATGCTGTTAAGAGTTTTTATGGGAGTGAGGCTAGGTTAGGGTGTGAGAAGAGAGGGAAAATACTTCCCGGTAAAAGTAGGGCTTTTGACAGGATGTTAATGTCACCATGGTTTTTTAATATACTTATAGATGGGGTTGTAAAAAAGAAATAAAAAGCTAGGGTTTTCAGGAGAGGGGTGGGGTTAAAATATGGGGAAATCAAATTCAAAAGGGAATTGACACAGTTACTTTTTGCTGTGTACTGTGCTTTAGGAGATTTTTAAAAAAAAATTGCAAAAATTAGTGGATGATTTGAGAAAGTGGTAAAGGAAAAAGTTGAAAGTGACATAGAAAAAGTAAAGTGATGGGGCATCAAATGATTTAGATAAAGAAAAATTGGATATCAAATTTGGGGGGGAGGGGTTTGAAAGAAGTGAAAGTTTTCAGAAAATTGGGGGTTTTGGGGGTTTGGCGGATGGATTTATGAAGGATGAGGTTAATCATAAAATTGAAGGGGGGAAAAAAGGTGAGTGGTTGCTGGGTTTGTGGAGTCAAAAAAACGTTTTCTATGGAGGCAAAAAAGGGGAAATGTATGAAAGTATGCGTACCAACATTTTAATGGATGTAAGTTGGGTGGTAAATGCAGCAGCGGGGGAGAGGGGTTGGGGGGCAGTGGAGATGCCCTTCAAAGGGCAATGTGTGGTTAAATATTAGCAGAAAATCGGAGTGTGGAAAAATTAGGAGAAGGGGGGATTAAATAAAAGCATTTTTCAGAGGGCAGAAAGGGGTTGTTGAGGTGGATTGGTCAATTAAGAGAATGGATCAAAGAGAATGACAGGGAAAGCATATAAACTATAGGGGAAGGAAGGAGGGTGGGGGGTCGTCCTCAAAAAGGGGTTGGAAAGGGGGGGGTAAAGGGGTTTTGTGGGCGAGGGGTTTGGGGATTTCCCAGCAAGGTGCATGAGGTGTTAATAGGATGAAGGGGGCCAAAAGATCTTGGGCCCTACGATCTGTTGGAGTTGAGCAGGGAATATTTAGTGAAGGGATTCGGGGGAAACCGGTTTTTTTTAAAAGTCGGACTTGAGTCCGGAAAGGGGAATACAATCCCTGCATTTTTAAAAGGGAGGGGTTTGGGAATTGGCGTTTGGAGGGATTTTTGTGTATCTTTTACTTATGCTTATAAACTGTTGTTTTGAGCACCTCTGCAAAAACGTGTAATGTGTGAGGTGGTGAAAGGTTGAATGTAAAAGCTTTCTTTTTGGGGATTTTTTTTTCTTTTTTTTGGGTCCCCCCTGCCTGGGGGGAGACGGGCCGACTTGTTAAAATATATAATTTATATATATATAATTATATATAATATATATTATATATATATATATATTTTTATAAAAACACTGATCCTGGCGAAGGGACTCGAACCTACGAACCTTGGAAAAAGGGTACGCAGTGTTTTATCAATCCCCCAAAAATGGACCAATCCTTTGGGTCCAGCTTGCGCTAAACTTTGATCCAAGGCAGCCATTTTCAGGGAAAAGGCTTACAGCTTTTATTCACCCCCTATGCTCAGCCTACTAGAGATTTAAACAATTTTGATTGGTAAAGCCTGCGTACCTTTTCCAAGGGTTTCTTGGGTTCGAGTTCCTTCAGCCCGAGTCAGTTTTGTGTATATTTTGCCCGCCTTGGAATTCCCTTTCATTGTTAAAATCTCTTGAAGGCTGCGCATGAGGGGTGAGAAGAAAAAACGTAAGCCTTTCCTTAAAACTGGCTGCCTTAACAAAGTCAGTCAAGCTGGACTCCAAGGGATTGCCCCCGTGTCGGTAGATTGGTAAAGCACGCATACCTTGCTCCCAAGGGTTTGTAGGTTCGAGTCTCCTTCACCAAGATCAGTGTTTTTTTTATAAATTTATATAAATATATATATAAATATATAAATATTATATATTATATTAAAAATAAAATTTATTAAAATGTCGTGCCGAATAGGGAACTTTCGTTTGGCTTAAAAAGAACGTTTTCTTGCCATTAGGGCAAATGAAAATTTGTGTATGCAATAATTCGCCAAAATCATTCGAACCTAACGAAAAAAAAAATTTTTTCACTGTGTTTGTTTAGTATTTAAAATTTTAAACAAATCTAAAATTTTTAGTTTGGGGTTTGGCTAAAAAAATTTTTCTTGTTTAATAAGGTTAGGTAAATTTTTTTAAGTTCCTTTTTGGGGCAAAAAATTTTAATTTTTTACTCAACATTAATAAAAAAAAATAATCTTTAAACGTTAAGAGAAAAATTTTTGAAAGGGCTTAATTTTAAATGAGTTCTTTTTAAATTTACAGTTTTCATATCGGACGACATTAATTAATATATATATATATTATATATATATATAAATATATAATATATATATATATATTTTTTTTTACAAAATATTTTATTATATATATTAAATATAAATTAAAAATATATATATATATTTATATAATATATATATTATATAAAAAAACAGGAAGTTACTAAATGCTGTAAAGAGTTTTTATGAGGATAGTGAGGCTCAGGTCAGGGTGTGTAGAAGAGAGGGAGACTACTTCCCGGTAAAAGTAGGTCTTAGACAGGGATGTGCAATGTCACCATGGTTGTTTAATATATTTATAGATGGGGTTGTAAAAGAGGTAAATGCTAGGGTGTTCGGGAGAGGAGTGGGATTAAATTGTGGGGAATTAAATACAAAATGGGAAGTGACACAGTTACTTTTTGCTGATGATACTGTGCTTATGGGAGATTCATAAGAAAAATTGCAAAGGTTAGTGGACGAATTTGGGAGTGTGTGTAAAGGTAGAAAGTTGAAAGTGAACATAGAAAAGAGTAAGGTGATGAGAGTATCAAATGATTTAGATAAAGAAAAATTGGATATCAAATTGGGGAGGCGGAGTATGGAAGAAGTGAGCGTTTTCAGATATATGGGGGTTGACGTGTCAACGGATGGATTTATGAAAAATGAGGTTAATCATAGAATTGATGAAGGAAAAAAGGTGAGTGGCGCATTGAGGAATATGTGGATACAAAAAAATGTTATCTATGGAGGCAAAGAAAGGAATGTATGAAAGTATGGTAGTACCAGCACTCTTATATGGGTGTGAAGCTTGGGTTGTAAATGCTGCAGCGAGGAGGCGGTTCGAGGCAGTGGAGATGTCCTGTCTAAGAGCAATGCGTGGTGTAAATATTATGCAGAAAATTCTGAGTGTGGAAATTAGGAGGTGTGGAGTTAATAAAAGTATTAGTCAGAGGGCTGAAGAGGGTTTGTTGAGGTGGTTTCGTCATTTAGAGAGAATTGATCAAAGTAGAATGACATGGAGAGCGTATAAATTTGTAGGTGAAGGAAGGCGGGGTAGGGGTCGTCCTCGAAAAGGTTGGAGGGAGGGGGTAAAGGTGTTGTGGGCGAGGGGTTTGGACTTCCAGCAAGCGTGCGTGAGCGTGTTAGATAGGAGTGAATGGAGACAAATGGTATTTGGGACCTGACGATCTGTTGGAGTGTGAGCAGGGTAATATTTAGTGAAGGGATTCAGGGAAACCGGTTATTTTATATAACCGGACTTGAGTCCTGGAAATGGGACAACGAGGGGTTTGGGATATTGGCAGTTTGGAGAGATATACTGTGTATTTTTATACGTATATACTTCTAAACTGTTGTATTCTGGGCACCTCTGCAAAAACAGTGATTATGTGTGAGTGAGGTGAAAGTGTTGAATGATGATGAAAGTATTTTCTTTTTGGGGATCTTCTTTCTCTTTGGATCACCCTGCCTCGGTGGGAGACGGCCGACTTGTTGAAAAAAAAATTATATATATATATATATATATATATATATATATATATATATATATATATATATATATATATATATATATATATATATATATATTATATTAATATATAATATATATATATAATATATATATATATATATATATATATATATATATATATATATATATATATATATATATATATTATAATATATATATATGTATATATATATATGTATGTATATATATATGTCGTGCCGAATATGTAAAACTGGTCAATTAGCAAGAACTCATTTAAAATTAAGTCCTTTCTGAAATTTTCTCTTATACGTTTCAAGATATATTTTTTCATTAATGTTAATGTAAAAAATTTTAATTTTGCACCGAAAGAATCTTAGAAAACTTACCTAACCTTATTATAACAAGAACAATTTATTTTAGCCTAACCCAACTAAATATATTTTAGATTTGTTTACTGTAATTTAATACTAAACAAACACAGTGAAACATATTTTTTTCGTTAGGTTCAGAATGATTTTGGCGAAATTATTGCATACACAAATTTTCACTTGTCCTATATGGCAAGATGAGCGTTGCTATTTAAGCCAAGATCGCAAGTTCTGCCTATTCGGCACGACATATATATATAAACACTGATCTCTGGCTGAAGGAGGCTCGAACCTACGAACCTTAGGACAAGGTACTCAGTGCTTTACCAATCTACCCACACTGGACAATATCTTGGCGTATAGCTTGCGCTACATCTTTGATCCAAGGCAGCCAGCTTTCAGGGAGAAGGCATACAGCTTTTCATCTCATCCCCTGCATGCATCAGCCTTACTAGAGATTTGAACAATGCAAGGAATTCGCGAGAGCAGGCGAAATATACACAAACACTGATCTCTGGCTGAAGGCGACTCGAACCTACGAACCTTAGGACAAGGTACGCAGTGCTTTACCAATCTACCCACACTGGACAATACCTTGGCGTGTAGCTTTCGCCACACGTTTGATCCAAGGCAGCCAGCTTTCAGGGAGAAGGGGATGAGATGAAAAGCTGTAAGCCTTCTCCCTGAAAGCTGGCTGCCTTGGATCAAACGTGTAGCGCAAGCTACATGCCAAGGTATTGTCCAGTGTGGGTAGATTGGTAAAGCACTGCGTACCTTGTCCTAAGGTTCGTAGGTTCGAGTCTCCTTCAGCCAGAGATCAGTGTTTGTGTATATTTCGCCTGCTCTCGCGAATTCCTTGCATATATATATATATATATATATAATATATATATATAATATATATAATATAATATAATATTCTTTCAACTCACCAGCCATATCCCACCGAGGCGGGGTGGCCCAAAAGGACAAACGAAAGTTTCTCCTTTTAAATTTAATAATATATACAGGAGAAAGGGTTACTAGTCCCTTTCTCCCGGCATTTTAGTCGCCTCTTACAACACACATGGCTTACGGAGGAAGAATACTGTTCCACTTCCCCGTGGAGATAAGAGGAAATAAACAAGAACAAGAACTAGAAAGAAAATGGAAGAAAACCCAGAGAGGTATGTATGTATATATGTGCTTGTACATGTATGTGTAATGTGATCTAAGTGTAAGCAGAAGTAGCAAGACGTACTTGAAACCTTGCATGTTTATGAGACAGAAAAATGGACACCAGCAATACTACCATCATGTAAATCTATTACAGGCTTTCGTTTTACACTCACTTGGCAGGACGGTAGTACCTCCCTGGGTGGTTGTTGTCTACCAGCCTACTACCTTATATATATATATATATATATATATATATATATATATATATATATATATATATATATATATATATATTTATATATAATATTATATATTATATATATATATATAAATTATATTTATATATATATATATATATATATATATATATATATTTATATAATATATAATATATATAAGTATATAGTATGTGTGTGTGTCTGTGTCTGTGTGTGTGTGTGTGTGTGTGTGTGTGTGTGTGTGTGTGTGTGTGTGTGTGTGTGTGTGTGTGTGTGTGTGTGTGTGTGTGTTGGCGCCGATTCTAGTACCCTATTTCTGCGAGAGAAAGAAACACAAAATTTTATACAGTCACGTTCCCGGGTTGGGACGACCAAGAGTAATGTGCCCGAGTGATGTAAGCCCTGATGGATTTTATATTTCACGCTTTGCTATTAGGGTGGGAATAAGCCTACCTTCAGTGCACAACACCTTGAGTTGCTGTCGCTTACATAGCAGACGGCCTTTTCAAGAAGTGCCTCCTCTCACTCTTCTACCAAGCTGGTTCCTGGTATGGCAGCCTGTACTCACTGCCTGTATCATAGTACCCAAATAAACCAAAGGCTAGCTTCCAAAGAGACATCATTTACACTCTCACCAGTATAACCACTTTATTGTGATAAATAGTTCAGAAAACCGACAAGTTGAAGAGTGAGACACTTATGCAACATATGGGCGAAACGTTCCCTTAATAAAGATTTCCATATGTTGCATAAGTGTCTCAGTCTTTATTTTATTGATATACAGCAACTTTGCCTGATCTACAAACCAGCTGAAAAAAATTATTTCTTCAAATTTAACAATTCATACTAATTATCCCAAAATTCGTGAGTACCCTCGCTGGTTGAGCTGAAGAGGCAGGTGGTGACAAGAGATGTAATCTAATTCAGTTGCTGTATACAGCAGTCGAGCTCATTAGCCAGAACTGGGAGAGTCCCATCCCAGTCCCCTAATATACAACTCTCCCTTTCCCCCACCACCCTCCTCTCCGGCTCTTCTCGTCCTGCCATTCCATCTTTTCCATCCTTCCTGCCCCCGCTCAATACCTCTCCAAATTGCAGGAGCTGATTAACACATATGATGTAGCCGAAGGCTGAATAGAATTTTTTTCATTTGCATAATAATTAGGAGTGTGCTCAACATGCAATAGGAAGAAAAATTTGAAAGACGATTAAACCTTATAAAATATTTATTGTAAATTCAAAAATTTAATGTTGGTTCCTATCAATGATAATAATAATAATAATAATAATAATAATAATAATAATAATAATTATAATAATAATAATAATCGTTATTATAATTATTACTATTTGCAGTAGTACTAGTAGTAGTAGTAGGAGTAGTAGTAGTAGTAGTAGTAGTAGTAGTAGAACTAGTAGTAGTAGTAGTAGAAGTAGTAGTAGTAGTAGTAGGAGTAGGTGTAGTAGTAGTGGTAGTAGTAGTAGTAGGAGTAGAGTAGTGGTAGTAGTAGATAGGGGAAGAAGGGAGTTTGGTAGTAATAAAAATTAG
>NW_026505850.1:0-16640 GCF_026875155.1 Cherax quadricarinatus
GAAGAATTCGTGGTCACCATTTTATTAGACAGTTGTTGTCAAGCTCCTGGCCTTGAATGCCATTCCTTACATCTTGGAATGTATTAGTCGTTGTATTTGAAGTTTGTGAGGTTTCTTTTCATCGAGTACTGTGTTTCTGAGGAAGAAAGAAAACACAGTCATGGAATGACAATACTGTGTTCGCTCATGTAAATCATCCATCATTAATTTTCTAGAGGAAACATCACCGATTATATTTGTGATGTGACAAAAAGAGACAAAATTCTCTTTCCCATAAGGAAGAAACTTAAAAAAAGAATCGCTGAAAGGATAATCTCGGTGGAGACACCACCATCACGCAGACGTATAATACCAGCTGACTTGATTCATCTTATAAGTAACAAACGAACCTCCACCTAAAGTCTTTTACCAACAGAGTCCTGCCAGCACTCTATTTCCAGCATAAACCCACCAGAATCTTCTGGTAACAATCCTTCCAGTAGTGTTCTTCCAGTAGCGTCCAGACTTACACACTTGAATCCTAGCAACAGAATCCTAAGAAAAGAATCCTGTTAATAAGTCTTTAATCAGATATTTACCAAACATGTTACATACAGTGTTATTAACTCTGGTGTATCAGACAGACTTTATACACATCACAACACAACGATGGTGGTGAAAAACACATAAAAGCAGTACTTACCGGCTTTGTGGCATATATTGTGTGCGTATTTGTAGTACATGGAATTGTGTGTGATTTTTTATGTATGCAAGTGTATGTATAATGATGTATGAGTAAGGTGAATGTGTTTAAACGTATAAATATTTGTGAAAATACTTAAATATGTGTATGAAAATTTCTGCGCTTGTTAGGCTTTGAGTGCCAAATGTAAAAGACGGATAAATATACAAAAATGAAAGCAGTGTAATATTTAACATAGTTATGATGGTGGTGGACAAATTAACCAACATTTGGGTATTCATCTGCAATAATAAAACACTCACAAATACTTTTAAACAGCTAAATAAGTAAAAAACAACTTGTTCTCAGTATATTTTCATAGTGTAACATAAAAGGATTTCCAAAATTTACGTTAATTAGCCTCTCCGAGGTGGCGGAACTGTGAGGCAGCTTGGTGGCGTCTAGCTGACCTACGGTCCAGGCTGTCTTGGTGGATGTAATTACTGGACGCAGTTTTCTGTGTGTGTCACCTCCAGTAATTCCACCCACCTGGACAGTCTCTACCGTAGACCAGCTAGACAAGACCAAGTTTCCATGCAGCGAGGTCACTGAAGGTGGCAACCGCTGACTCTGGGGAAGTGGGGAAGGGAGTCCACCTGAGGTGACACTAGTGGACTCCTGGAGACACTGATCCAGGGAAGGCACCGCTGACTCTGGGGAAGTGGGGAAGGGAGTCCACCTGAGGTGACACTAGTGGACTCCTGGAGACACTGATCCGGGGAAGGCACCGCTGACTCTGGGGAAGTGGGGAAGGGAGTCCACTCAGGTGACAAGTGGACTGCTGGAGACACTGATCCGGGGAAGGCACCGCCGACCTTAGGGAAATGGGGAAGGGACGACATCCGGAGCGAGCGGATGAATTCCTGGATACATGAACTTGAGGAAGGTTGTTGTTGAGGCTGACCTTAGGTAAGTGGGGAAGGGGAGACATCCGGGAGCGAGCGGATGGATTCCTGGATACATGAACCTGGGCAAGGCAAGAATACATGCAGTTGAGGCTGACCTTGGGTAAGTGGGGAAGGGAAGATATCCGGCGGTAGACGGAAGAATTCCTGGATACATGATCCTGGGAACGGCAAGAATACCGCTGACCTTGGGGAAGTGGGGAAGGGAGTCCACTGAGGTGACATAAGTGGACTTCTGGAGACACTGATCCGAGGAAGGCACCGCCGACCTTAGGGAAATGGGGAAGGGAAGACATCTGGGAGCAAGCGGATGAATTCCTGGATACATGAACTTGTGGAAGGTTGTTGTTGAGGCTGACCTTAGGTAAGTGGGGAAGGGGAAACATCCGGGAGCGAGCGGATGGATTCCTGGATACATGAACCTGGGCAAGGCAAGAATACATGCAGTTGAGGCTGACCTTGGGTTAGTGGGGAAGGGAAGATATCCGGCGGTAGACGGAAGGATTCCTGGATACATGATCCTGGGAACGGCAAGAATACCGCTGACCTTGGGGAAGTGGGGAAGGGAGTTCACCTGAGGTGACATAAGTTGACTCCTGGAGACACTGATCCGGGGAAGGCACCGCCGACCTTAGGAAAATGGGGAAGGGAAGACATCCGGGAGCGAGCGGATGGATTCCTGGATACATGAACTTGGGGAAGGTTGTTGTTGAGGCTGACCTTGGGTAAGTGGGGAAGGGAAGATATCCGGCGGTAGACGGAAGGATTCCTGGATACATGATCCTGGGAACGGCAAGAATACCGCTGACCTTGGGGAAGTGGGGAAGGGAGTTCACCTGAGGTGACATAAGTTGACTCCTGGAGACACTGATCCGGGAAGGCACCCCCGACCTTAGGAAATGGGAAGGGGAAGACACCGGAGCGAGGGGATGGATTCCTGGATACTTTGAACTTGGGGAAGGTTGTTGTTGAGGCTGACCTTGGGGTAAGTGGGAAATGGGAGACATCCGGAGCGAGCGGATGGATTCCTGGATACATGTACCGGGG
Source organism: Cherax quadricarinatus (assembly GCF_026875155.1). Taxonomy (NCBI): domain Eukaryota; kingdom Metazoa; phylum Arthropoda; class Malacostraca; order Decapoda; family Parastacidae; genus Cherax; species Cherax quadricarinatus. Next base: position 2,674 of record NW_026505850.1, read on the forward strand.
CAAGGCAAGAAAAACATGCATTGAGGCTGACCTTGGGGTTAGGGGGGAAAGGGGAAGATATCCGCGGTAGACGGAAGGATTCCTGGATACATGAACCTGGGGACAGCAAGAATACGGGTTGGGTGAGGCGCCTTGGGGAAGTGAGGAAGGGAAAACATCCGGAGGGAGACAGATGGATTCCTGGATACATGAACCTGGGAAAGCTGAGGCTGGAAGGCAGAGAGAGAAAGAGAGGCGGGGGCTGACCTTGGGGAAAGTGAGGAAGGGGAGACATCCGGGGGCCCACGATGAATTCCTGGACACATGAACCGGGGGAAGGCGAGGGGGGGGGCGGACCTAAAGACGAACCACTGGCCTCCACGGCAAGGTCTGGTAACTCAGAGATAACTCTGAGGCTGACAGTGGTCGCAAATATATTATAATTCATTCTAATTTATTATTATTAATATTATCATTATTTATTTTTATTATTTTTTACTATTATTATTATTATTTTTTTTTTTTATCACACTGGCCGATTTCCCCCCAAGGCAGGGTGGCCCCCAAAAAGAAAAACTTTTACCAACCCTTCACTCCATCACTGTCTTTCCAGAAGGTGCTTTACACTACAGTTTTTAAACTGCCACACTAACACAAACCCCCTTCAGAGTGCAGGCACTGTACTTTCCCATCTCCAGGACTCAAGTCCCGGCCTGCCGGTTTCCCCGAACCCCTTCATAAAGTTACTTTGCTCACACTCCAACAGCACGCAAGTATTAAAAACCTTTGTCTCCATTCACTCCTACCAAACACGCTCACGCATGCCTGCTGGAAGTCCAAGCCCCTCGCACACAAAACCTCCTTTACCCCCTCCCTCCAACCTTTCCTAGGCCGACCCCTACCCCGCCTTTCCCTTCCACTACAGACTGATACACTCTTGAAGTTATTCTGTTTCGCTCCATTCCCCTCCAAAATGTCCGAACCACCTCAACAACCCTTCCTCACCCCCTCTGGACAACAGTTTTGGTAATCCGCACCTCCTCCTAACTTCCAAACTACGAATTCTCTGCATTATATTCACACCACACATTGCTCTCAGACATTACATCTCCACTGCCTCCAGCCTTCTCACTCGTGCAACATTCATCACCCATGCTTCACACCCATGTAAAGAGCGTTGGTAAAACTATACTCTCATACATTCCCCTCTTTGCCTCCAAGGACAAATTTCTTTGTCTCCACAGACTCCTAAGTGCACCACTCACCCTTTCCCCTCATCAATTCTATGATTCACCTCATCTTTCATAGACCCTTCCCTGCCCACGTCCACTCCCAAATACCCTGAATACATTCACCTCCTCCATACTCTCTCCCTCCAATCTGATATCCAATCTTTCACACCTAACCCTTTTGTTATCCTCATAACCTTACTCTTTCCTGTATTCACTTTCAATTTTTCTTTTGCACACCCTACCAAATTCATCCACCAATCTCTGCAACTTCCCCTTCAGAATCTCCCAAGAGCACAGTGTCATCAGCAAAGAGCAACTGTTTACAACCTCCCACTTTGTGTGTGATTCTTTATCTTAACTCCACGCCTCTTGCCAAGACCCTCGCATTTACTTCTCTTACAACCCCATCTATAAATATATTAAACAACCACGGTGACATCACACATCCTTGTCTAAGACCTACTTTACTGGAAATAATTTCCCTCTTTCCTACATACTCAAACTTGAGCCTCACTATTATTATTTATTATTATTTATTACTATTATTATTATTATTTATTATTATTTATTATTATTATTATTATTATTATTTGTTTATTATATTATTATTATTATTATTCATGATTTGAATTCAAAAGCGTCAACCAGCCTCCCTGACAGTAGCATCGGTGGTGTTATTCCCACTCCAGCCTCCCTGACAGTAGCATTGGTGGTGTTATTCCCACTCCAGCCTCCCTGACAGTAGCATCGGAGGTGTTATTCCCACTCCAGCCTCCCTGACAGTAGCATCGGTTGTGTTATTCCCACTCCAGCCTCCCTAACAGTAGCATCGGTGGTGTTATTCCCACTCCAGCCTCCCTGACAGTAGCATCGGTGGTGTTATTCCCACTCCAGCCTCCCTAACAGTAGCATCGGTGGTGTTATTCCCACTCCAGCCTCCCTGACATTAGCATCGGTGGTGTTATTCCCACTCCAGCCTCCCTGACAGTAGCATAGGTGGTGTTATTCCCACTCCAGCCTCCCTGACAGTAGCATTGGTGGTGTTATTCCCACTCCAGCCTCCCTGACAGTAGCATCGGTCGTGTTATTCCCACTCCAGCCTCCTGACAGTAGCATAGGTGGTGTTATTCCCACTCCAGCCTCCTGACAGTAGCATTGGTGGTGTTATTCCCACTCCAGCCTCCCTGACAGTAGCATCGGTGGTGTTATTCCCACTCCAGCCTCCCTGACAGTAGCCATGGTGGTGTTATTCCCTCTCCAGCCTCCCAAACAGTAGCATCGGTGGTGTTATTCCCACTCCAGCCTCCCTGACAGTAGCATAGGTGGTGTTATTCCCACTCCAGCCTCCCTGACAGTAGCATAGGTGGTGTTATTCCCTCTCCAGCCTTCCTAACAGTAGCATCGGTGGTGTTATTCCCACTCCAGCCTCCCTGACAGTAACCATGGTGGTGTTATTCCTACTAGGGAATAACACGTCAGTGGCATCTCGCTGGTGCCACCCACGTTATCATAATCTGAAAAAAATCCCCAAAAACGAAATACTTTCATCATCATTCAACACCTTCACCTCACTCACACATAATCACTGTCTTTGCAGAGGCGCTCAGACACAACAGTTTAAGAGCATATATGAAGTAATGTAAGATATTCCTCCAAACTGCCAATATCCCAATATCCGAATGGGTAAAACTGGTCTGTTAACAAGACCTCATGTAAAATTGAGTCCTTATATTTTCTCTGTGCGTTTAAAGATATATTTTTTTCATTTATGTTAATGTAAAAACTAATAACTTTGTTCTAAAAGAACCTTAGAAAACTTACCTAACCTTTAATTTAATTTAATTTAATTTAGCCTAATTTAACTAAATATGTTTTAGATAAGTTTACAATAATTTAATAATAAACAAACACAATGAAATACATTTTTCCGTTAGGTTCAGAATGATTTTTGCGAAATTATTGCATACACAAACTATCACTTGCGTATGTGTTAGTATGCTGTTATTGGAAGTTACTGTACTTTTCTTATGTTACCTATTACAACCCAGGAGTCCCAAAGGCCTGTTATCCTGGGTGTAAAGGCAGCGAAATAAAGACAACAGAAAAGCTTTAGACTTGCATTATCCTTCACCAGTTTAGAACAGGTTGTGGCAACACACACACAGTACTAACCAGGTTGTGGCAACACACACACAGTACTGGCCAGGTTGTGGCAACACACACACAGTACTGGCCAGGTTGTGGCAACACAGTCGTACTGGCCAGGTTGTGACAATACACAGTCGTACTGGCCAGGTTGTGAAAACACACAGTCGTACTGGCCAGGTTGTGACAACACAGTCGTACTGGCTAGGTTGTGGCAACACACAGTCGTACTGGCCAGGTTGTGGCAACACACATTCGTACTGGCCAGGTTGTGGAAACACAGAGTCGTGCTGGCCAGGTTGTGGCAATAGAGTCGTACTGGCCAGGTTGTGGCAAAACAGAGTCGTACTGGCCAGGTTGTGGCAACACAGTCGTACTGGCCAGGTTGTGGCAACACACAGTCGTACTTGCCAGGTTGTGGCAACACAGTCGTACTGGCCAGGTTGTGGCAACACACAGTCGTACTGGCCAGGTTGTGGCAACACACAGTCGTACTGGCCAGGTTGTGGCAACCAGTCGTACTGCCAGGTTGTCGGCCACGTCACTGGCCAGGTTGTGGAAAACACAGTCGTACTGGACAGGTTGTGGCAACACAGTCTTAAACTGGCCGGTTGTGGAAACCCACACAGTCGTACTGGCCAGGTTGTGGCAACACAGTCGTACTGGCCAGGTTGTGGCAACACACAGTCGTACTGGCCAGATTGTGGCAACACACAGTCGTACTGGCCAGGTTGTGGCAACACACAGTCGTACTGGCCAGGTTGTGGCAACACACAGTCGTACTGGCCACGTTGTGGCAACAAAACAGCCCGTACGCTAGGTTGTCGCAGCACACAGTCGTACTGGCCAGGTTGTGGCAACACACAGTCGTACTGGCCAGGTTGTCGCAGCACACAGTCGTACTGGCCAGGTTGTGGCAACACAGTCGTACTGGCCAGGTTGTGGCAACACAGTCGTGCTGGCCAGGTTGTGGCAACACAGTCGGCTGGGCCAGGTTGTGGCAACCAGTCGTACTGGCCAGGTTGTGGCAACACAGTCGTACTGGCCAGGTTGTGGCAACACACAGTCGTACGGCCAGGTTGTCGCAGCACACAGTCGTATTTGGGCCGGGTTTTGTGGCAACACAGTCGTACTGGCCAGGTTGTGGCAACACAGTCGTACTGGGCCGGGTTTGTGGCAACACACAGTCGTACTGGCCGGGTTGTGGCAACACACAGTCGTACTGGCCAGTTTGGGGCAACACACAGTCGTACTGGCCAGGTTGTGGCAACACAGTCCGTACTGGCCAGGTTGTGAAAACACACCAGTCGTACTGGCCGGGTTTGCGGCAGCACACAGTCGACTGGCCAGGTTGTGGAAAACACACAGTCGTACTGCCAGGTTGTGGCAACATCTTTACTGGCCAGGTTGTGGCAACACACAGTCGTACTGGCCAGGTTGTGGCAACACACAGTCGTACTGGCCAGGTTGTGGAAACACACAGTCCGTACTGGCCCAGTTGTGGCAACACACAGTCGTATTGGCCAGGTTGTGGCAACACACAGTCGTACGGGTTTCAGGTTGTGGCAACACACAGTCGTACTGGCCAGGTTGTGGCAACACACAGTCGTACTGGCCAGGTTGTGGCAACACACAGTCGTACTGGCCAGGTTGTGGCAACACACAGTCGTACTGGCCAGATTGTGGCAACACACAGTCGTACTGGCCAGGTTGTGGCAACACAGTCGAACTGGCCGGGTTTGTGGCAAACAACAGTCGTACTGGCCAGGTTGTGGCAACACACAGTCGTACTGGCCAGGTTGTGGCAACACACAGTCGTACTGGCCAGGTTGTGGCAACACAGTCGTACTGGCCAGGTTGTGGAAAACAGTCGTATGGCCGGTTGGGGCAACATACAGTCGTACTGGCCAGGTTGGGGCAACACACAGTCGTACTGGCCAGGTTGGGGCAACACACAGTCGTACTGGCTAGGTTGTGGCAAACACACAGTCGAAACGGCCAGGTTGTGGCAACAAAACAAGTCGTACTGGCCAGATTGTGGCAACACACAGTCGAAACTGGCCAGGTTGTGGCAACACACAGTCGTACTGGCCAGGTTGTGGCAACACACAGTCGTACTGGCCAGGTTGTGGCAACACACAGTCGTACTGGCCAGGTTGTGGCAACACACAGTCGTACTGGCCAGGTTGTGGCAACACACAGTCGTACTGCCCAGGTTGTGGCAACACACAGTCGTACTGGCCAGGTTGTGGCAACACACAGTCGTACTGGCCAGGTTGTGGCAACACACAGTCGTACTGGCCAGGTTGTGGCAACACACAGTCGTACTGGCCAGGTTGTGGCAACACAGTCGTACTGGCCAGGTTGTGGCAACACAGTCGTACTGGCCAGGTCGTGGCAACACACAGTCGTACTGGCCAGGTTGTGGCAACACACAGTCGTACTGGCCAGGTCGTGGCAACACACAGTCGTACTGGCCAGGTTGTGGCAACACACAGTCGTACTGGCCGGGTCGTGGAAACACACAGTCGTACTGGCCAGGTCTGGCAACACACAGTCGTACTGGCCAGGTTGTGGAAAACACACAGTCGTACTGGCCAGGTTGTGGCAACACACAGTCGAAACTGGCCAGGTGTGGCAACACACAGTCGTACTGGCCAGGTTGTGGCAACACACAGTCGTACTGGCCAGGTTGTGCAACACACAGTCGTACTGGCCAGATTGTGGCAACACACAGTCGTACTGGCCAGGTTGTGGAAACACACAGTCGTACTGGCCAGGTTGTGGCAACACACAGTCGTACTGGCCAGGTTGTGGCAACACACAGTCGTACTGGCCAGGTTGTGGCAACACACAGTCGTACTGGCCAGGTTGGGGCAACACACAGTCGTACTGGCCAGGTTGTGGCAACACACAGTCGAACTGGCCAGGTTGTGGCAACACACAGTCGTACTGGCCAGGTTGTGGCAACACACAGTCGTACTGGCCAGATTGTGGCAACACACAGTCGTACTGGCCAGGTTGTGGCAACACAGTCGTACTGGCCAGGTTGGGCAACACAGTCGAACTGGCCGGGGTGTGGCAACACACAGTCGTACTGGCCAGGTTGTGGCAACACACAGTCGTACTGGCCAGGTCGTGGCAGCCACCACCAAAATTCTTATTGTCTACAGATCGAATCATCCAAGTCGAGAGTTTTTTTTTTTGTCATCACTGGAAGTTTTTATTTTGTGTCTGTCGTGGTGAATGTTTTTTTTTAAGTCATTAATAAAGAGGTGAGAGAAGTGTAAGTATGAGAACTGAGAAACTTATTTATTAATTAATTCTACTTAAACAAAGAGTTTATTAAGATGAATTATAAGAATATCTTCTTTATCTTAACCACAAGTCTCTCAAGTTAGTCACTTCTTCACATATTTACATCTTTTACCACATTATTTCATCAAAATATTATAACCCTTATTGCACTTTCTTAAACAAAATTTAAATCATATGAACAAAAATTTTCTAAATTCTCTTTCTCAATTTATACAATATTAATTTTAATTAAACAATGATGAGGGAGAGTGTTGATATGTCTATGATAACGTGTACACATGTATGATATATATGTGTGTTGGTAGTAGTGTGTTGTAGGATGTGTATGTGTACACATGTATGTATATATGTGTGTTGGTAATTTGTGTTTGTAGTGATGTATATGTGTACACAGTATTTTATATATGTGTGTTTGGTAGTAGTGTGTTTGTATGATGATGTGTGTACACATGTATTAATATATGTGTGTTGGTTATTTGGTGTTTGTAGTGATGTATGTGTGTACACATGTATGTATATATGTGTGTTGGTAGTAGTGTGTTTGTAGTGATGTATGTGTGTACACATGTATGTATATATGTGTGTTGGTAGTAGTGTGTTTGTAGTGATGTATGTGTGTACACATGTATGTATATATGTGTGTTGGTAGTGATGTGTATGTGTACACATGTATGTAAATATGTGTGTTGGTAGTAGTGTGTTTGTAGTGATGTATGTGTGTACATATGTATGTATATATGTGTTGGTAGTAGTGTGTTTGTAGTGATGTATGTGTGTACACATGTATGTATAAATGTGTGTTGGTAGTAGTGTGTTTGTAGCGATGTGTAGTGTAACACATGTATGTAAATAGGTGTTGGTAGTAGTGTGTTTGTAGTGATGTGTATGTTGTACACTGAAATGTATATATGTGTGTTGGTAGTAGTGTGTTTGTAGTGATGTGTATGTGTACACATGTATGTATACATGTGTGTTTGTAGGGATGTATATGTGTAGATGAAAGTGAAAACTAAACATCAAAAAAAACTTGTATGATCTACATAATAATTCACAGTAAAGAAGAGCACAGTTCCGTGGTACAGCTGTCAGCTTGGCTGACTCTGCTGTCAGCTTGGCTGACTCTGCTGTCAGCTTGGCTGACTCTGCTGTCAGCTTGGCTGACTCTGCTGTCAGTCTGGCTGATACTGCTATCAGTCTGGCTGACTCGGCTCTCAGCCTGGCTGACTCTGCTGTCAGCCTGGAGATTGTTGACAATACCAGGTAAAGTTTATGTCAGAATTATGATTATTGAAGTGATGATAAAAATAATACGGATAACATAGAAGACTGTAAGTTCAGAAAGTGAAGGTAATCTGTGAATCATGTGTAAACACTGAAATACCTAAGTTAACAACACTTATGTAAAGGAAAATTACATTGGGTGCATTTATAGTTGTGGAAAAGATACTTGAGAGATGTTAATAGAGTAGAGCTTTGATAGCTAAAGTGTTGAATTAAGTTACAATATGCAAGAAAGATGATAAATATTTCCCCCAAAAAATGAGTCTTAGATAATGTTGTGGATGTTGCCTGTGGAGTTAAAGAAAGTGTGATGTCACGTACTTTGCTTAAAAGTACAATTTTTAATTATATATATATATAATATATATATATAATATATATAATATATATATATATAAAAATATATATATTATATATATATATATATGTATACAAGGCAAGCCATCAAAGTAGAGCAGAACTTTATTAACATACTGTGTTAAAAACTCTGTACACACATTTTACATGTACGTACATGTATGTATATATACAAACATTTCGGACCTTCAAATTCATTTATGAAACACGAAAAACAGAAGTTTTTTTAAATTTGTTGCAATTTTCATGGAGGAGATTTAGAGATTTTCACTTTCACTCATACATACACAATAACATGTACACGCGACATTCTTACATGTTATAAGCATTCGTACATAATAACATGTACACATGACAATCACACACATGTACACATGACAATCATCAACAGACATCATGTACACATTACAATCATCAACACACAACATGTATACATGACAATCATCAACACACAACATGTACACATTACAATCAACACACATGTACACATTGTACACATACACAATAACACGTGTGTTAATGTGTACATAATGACACGTACACATGACAATCAACTTACATGTTCACATGGCACACATACACAGTAACACGTGTATTTAATGTGTACATAACATGTACACATGGCACACATACACAGTAACACGTGTATTTAATGTGTACATATCATGTGCACATGACAATCATCAACACACAACATGTACTCATGACAATCATCAACACACATGTACACATGACAATCATCAACACACATGTACACATGACAATCAACACATGCACACGTGACAATCATCAACACACAACATGTACACATTACAATCAACACACATGTACACATTGTACACATACACAATAACACGTGTGTTAATGTGTACATAATGACACGTACACATGACAATCATCAACTTACATGTACACATGGCACACATACACAATAAAACGTGTATTTAATGTGTACATAACATGTACACATGGCACACATACACAGTAACACGTGTATTTAATGTGTACATATCATGTACACATGACAATCATCAACACACATGTACTAATGACAATCAACACACATGTACACATGATAATCTTCAACTCACATGTACACATGACAATCATCAACACACAACATGTACACATGACAATCATCAACACACAACATGTACACATGACAATCATCAACACACAATATGTACACATGACAATCAACACACAACATGTACACATGACAATCAACACACATGTACACATGACAATCAACACACAACATGTACACATGACAATCATCAAAACACAACATGTACACATGACAATCATCAACACACAACATGTACACAGACCCAAACATCAACACACAACATGTACACATGACAATCATCAACACACAAATGTACACATGACAATCAACACAACAACATGTACACATGACAATCAACACACATGTACACATGACAATCAACACCAACTGTACACAGACAATCATCAAAACACAACATGTACACATGGCACACCCTACACAACACGTGTATTTTAATGTGTACATAAAACATGTACACATGACACCCCAGTCCTCCACTAGCGCCTCAGTCGTGTCCCCATCTTTAAATATTCACAAGTTACACAAAGAATGTTCTCAAAATACTGTAAACCAACATTTTTTTTGTCTTATATATTCCCGAAAAATTGAAGCACATAATCATATCTAAAAAATTTTCCCCTTAAAATTTTGTTTTTCTACATTGTTTAATCATGTGGACGAGTACATGTATGTCTATGAGAATGTGTACACATTTATGTGTACATAAAATGTTCGTGGGATGGGCTTTGGAGTGATACTTGTGTGTATGTATGTGTGATCTCAGACATATTATTTGTGAGAGCAGAAACTGTGTACATTTTTGTGTGCGTATTTGTAGTACATGGAATTGTGTGTGATTTTTTAGTATGCAAGTTTTATGTATAATGATGTAGAGTAAGGTGAATGTGTTTTAAACGTATAAATATTGTGAAAATACTTATATATGTGTATGAAAACAATTTCTGCGCTTTTTAGGCTTTGAGTGCCAAATGTAAAAGAGGATAAATATAAAAAAAATGAAAGCAGTGTAAAATTAAACATAGTTATGATGTTGGTGGACAAATTAACCAACATTGGGGATTCACGCAATAATAAAACACTCACAAATACTTTTAAACAGCTAAATAAGTAAAAAACAAATTGTTCTTCGTATATTTTCATAGCGTAAAAATAAAAGGATTTCCAAAATTTACGTTAAAATTTGCCTCTCGGAGGTGGCGGAAAATGTGAGGCAGCTTGGTGGCGTCTAGCTGACCTACGGTCCAGGCGTCTTGGTGGGTGTAATTACTGGACGCAGTTTTCTGTGTGTGTCACCTCCAGTAATTCCACCCCCCTGGACAGTCTCTACCGTAGACCACTAGACAAGACCAAGTTTCCATGCAGCGAGGGCACTGAGGGTGGCAACCGCTGACTCTGGGAAAGTGGGGAAGGGAGTCCCACCTGAGGTTGACCCCTAGTGGACCCTGGAGACACTGATCCGGGGAAGGCACCGCTGACTCTGAGGAAGTGGGGAAGGAAGTCCACTCAGGTGACACAAGTGGACTCCTGGAGACACTGATTCCGGGGAAGGCACCGCTGACTCTGGGGGAAATGGGGAAGGGAGTCCACTCAGGTGACACAAGTGGACTTCCTGGAGACACTGATCCGGGGAAGGCACCGCCGACCTTAGGGAAATGGGGAAGGGAAGACATCCGGAGCGAGCGGATGAATTCCTGGATACATAACTTGAGGAAGTTTTGTTTAGGCTGACCTTTGGTAAGTGGGGAAGGGGAGACACCAGGGCGAGCGGGTGGATTCCTGGTACAGAACCTGGGAAACGGCATGAATACATGCAGTTGAGCTGACCTTGGGTTAGTGGGGAAGGGAAGATATCCGGCGGTAGACGGAAGGATTCCTGGATACATGATCCTGGGAAAAGGCAAAAAATACCCCTGACCTTGGGGAAGTGGGAAGGAGTTCACCTGAGGTGACATAAGTTGACTCCTGGAGACACGATCCGGGAAGGCACCGCCGACCTTAGGGAAATGGGGAAGGGAAGACCATCCGGGAGCGGCGGATGGATTCCTGGATACATGAACTTGTGGAAGGTTGTTGTTGAGGCTGACCTTGGTAAGTGGGGGAAAGGGGAAAATATCCGGCGGTAGACGGAAGGGTTCCTGGATACTGATCCGGGAACGGCAAGAATACCGCTGACCTTGGGAAGTGGGGAAGGGAGTTCCCCCTGAGGTGACATAAGTTGACTCCTGGGAAACTGATCCGGGGAAGCACCGCCGACCTTAGGGAAAATGGGGAAGGGGAAAACATCCGAGAGCGAGCGGATGGATTCCTGGATACATGAACTTGTGGAAGGTTGTTGTTGAGCTGACCTTGGGGAAGTGGGGAAGGGAAGATAAACCGGGGGTAGACGGAAGGATTCCTGGATACATGATCCTGGGAACGGCAAGAATACCGCTGACCTTGGGGAAGTGGGGAAGGGAGTTCACCTGAGGTGACATAAGTTGACTCCTGGAGACACTGATCCGGGGAAGGCACCGCCGACCTTAAGGGAAAGGGGAAGGGAAGACATCCGGGAGCGAGCGGATGGATTCCTGGATACATGAACTTGGGGAAGGTTGTTTTTTGAGGCTGACCTTGGTAAGTGGGAAATGGGAGACATCCGGGAGCGAGCGGATGGGGATTCCTGGATACATGTACCTGGGCAAGGCAAGAATACATGCAGTTGAGGCTGACCTTGGGTTAGTGGGGAAGGGAAGATATCCGGCGGTAGACGGAAGGATTCCTGGATACAGAACCTGGGGACCGCAAGAATACAGGTTGGGGAGGCTGACCTTAGGAAGTGAGGAAGGGAAAACCCTCCGGAGGCAAACAGATGGAATTCCTGGATACATGAACCTAGGGGAAAGCTGAGGCTGGAAGGCAGAGAGAGAAAAGAGAGGCGATGCTGACCTTAGGGAAGTGAGGAAGGGGAGACATCCGGGGGCCCACGGATGAATTCCTGGACACATGAACCTGGGAAGGCGGGGGGGGGGCGGACCTTAAAGACGAACCACTGGCCTCCACGTGGCAAGGTCCCGGTAACTCAGAGATAACTCTGAGGCTGACAGTGGTCGCAAATATATTATAATTCATTTTAATTTATTATTATTATTATTCATTATTATTATTATTTGTTATTACATTATTATTTGTTATTACTATTATTATTACTATTATTATTATTATTTATTATTATTATATTATTTGTTATTATTTATTATTATTTATTATTAATTATTATTATTATTCATGATTTGGATTCAAAACTTCAACCAGGCCTCCTGACAGTAGATCGGTGGTGTTATTCCCACTCCACCTCCCTGACAGTAGCATCGGTGGTGTTTTTTCCCACTCCACCTCCCTGACAGTAGCATCGGTGGTGTTATTCCCACTCCAGCCTCCCTGACAGTAGCATCGGTGGTGTTATTCCCACTCCAGCCTCCCTGACAGTAGCATCGGAGGTGTTTATTCCCATCCAGCCTCCCTGACAGTAGCATCGGTGGGTGTTATCCCACTCCAGCCTCCCTGACAGTAGCATAGGTGGTGTTATTCCCACTCCAGCCTCCCTGACAGTAGCATCGGTGGTGTTATTCCCACTCCAGCCTCCCTGACAGTAGCATCGTTGGTGTTATTCCCACTCCAGCCTCCCTGACAGTAGCATCGGTGGTGTTATTCCCACTCCAGCCTCCCTGACAGTAGCATAGGTGGTGTTATTCCCACTCCAGCCTCCCTGACAGTAGCATCGGTCGTGTTATTCCTACTCCAGCCTCCCAAAACAGTAGCATCGTGGTGTTATTCCCCACTCCAGCCTCCCTGACAGTAGCATCGGTGGTGTTTATTCCCACTCCAGCCCCCTGACAGTAAACATCGGTGGGGTTAATCCCATTCCAGCCTCCCTGACAGTAGCCATGGTTGTGTTATTCCCACTCCAGCCTCTGACAGTAGCCATGGGGGTTATTCCCACTCTAGCCTCCCTGAGAGTAACCATGGTGGTGTTATTCCCACTCCAGCCTCCCTGACAGTAACCATGGTGGTGTTATTCCCACTCCAGCCTCCCTGACAGTAACCATGGTGGTGTTATTCCTACTCCAGCCTCCCTGACAGTGACCATGGTGGGGTTATTCCCACTCCAGCCCCCCTGACAGTAAAACCCTGGTGGTGTTATTCCACCGGGAATAAAAACGTCAGTGGCATCTCGCTGGTGCCACCCACGTTATCATAATCTGAAAAAAATCCCCAAAAACGAAATACTTTCATCATCATTCAACACCTTCACCTCACTCACACATAATCACTGTCTTTGCAGAGGCGCACAGACACAACAGTTTAGAAGCATATATGAAGTAATGTAAGATATTCCTCCAAACTGCCAAAATCCCAATATCCGAATGGGTAAAACTGGTCTGTTAACAAAAACCTCATGTGAAATTGAGTCCTTTCTTATATTTTCTCTGTGCGTTTAAAGATATATTTTTTTCATTTTTGTTAATTTTAAAAACAAAAACTTTGATCTAAAAAAAAAAAAAAAAAAAAAATTTAAATTTTAATTT